>JAQFZC010000931.1:0-37376 GCA_034695205.1 Dicyrtoma fusca | reverse complement strand
TAACTAATAGTACATTATAGTAATAGTTTTATCATTTTTACAAAAATAACGTTCCTCAAAGTCAAAATAATTAGAAACAAAATAATAATATCAATATTTTTGTTTTCACTGCACTTCAGTAAAAAAAAACTTTTTAATGATTTCGAACTTCCTCAAGGTTTTGTTGTAATAATCCGTTTTAAAAATTCCTTGGTAACCTGGTCAGCTGTAGTACATATGTAACAAGGTGTGAGGTATCCACAAGGTTGATACACTTTTATTATTAGTACGCCAAAGGATATATCGCAGCTATACATGTGTTGTGCTTATGATGCGATGCTGTAGCAGCCAGCACTAGCACAGTGCCAGCCATAATTTGGATTTGAAAGCATTTAAAGTAAGCATCAATGCATTCATTAAACGTTTGCTTAAATGCAGACTATGTATATACAGCTAAGACCACAAGTAGTGCTGACTACTTGTATCAGTGTACGTTTAGTTGATTTAAAAGTGATGGTGATCATTCTAAGGCGACTCAAAAATCCTGTTTCTTGCCTACTTTTCCTGGTTTTGCAAGTGAACCCGTAATCCTGTTTTTGATGAAACATTTCCTGTTATTGTGTCCTAATTCTCATCTTTGGATTTAAATATTTCATCACTTTTCTCGGTAACATTTACCATGAAATTTTAAAGTTACAAGTACACAACGAGTTGTATAAGGATTAAGCAAAGTTCACATTTTATAGCATAACATTCTTACATGTAAGACTGCAGTTCCCGGAAAAGATCACACAGTAAATAAAATATTCTATATTTGGCTATGGCTAGTATGTAAAATGTAATCTAAAATCGAATCAACAAAAGAAAGGAAAATGAAATAGATTCTTCAATAAATTGTCTTTCAGGTCGTTTGTTTACATACCTATTTTGTTTTGGAAATTTTATAATACACAGATACCTAGCTTGCCTTTCATCCCAAGCGTGTTCTCCCATTATTTATTTCGCATCTTGAAACTATACATAATATGTATGCATATACATATAGCCTCAGTTTGATTCAACTTTTCACTTTTCCTTAAAACTTGTATCAAATAAGTTTGAGCTCGATTTTCAGACCACTAAGATAATCTTGCCGTTATAATTTAGACTTAAGCAAGTCAAAAATGATACTGTTTACTATTTATTAACTCATAAATATGCCTCTTCGTACTCGACAAAAGTATTTGCACACACAATCGAGTAAATCAACTCCAAACAGGGACTTTTTGTTCATACACATCAATTTCCAAAATCAGGGATCCTACATTCTACTATATCTAGTTTTGTTTCGAATCCGATGGTTCGGATTTAAAATTTAGTTGTGCAGATAAATGATTACAAATGAATAATATTTTATTATAAAATTACTACTTTTATACAGCTCATTTGACTACTAGTTGGTGATCCGAAGCTATTTAATACAGTTAATTGCGTAATGCTGTAACATCACGTCATCTTACAAAACAAATACTAAACTTTAAGATTTTGGTTTTATAATAGTTAGTTTTGCTGCTCAAGCATGTGCCTTTAAAAAGGTTTGGCTGTTGGAGGACCCTTGCATGGTAGTATTTGTGTCCTGAGATAGATTCGTTTTAAACAAAGTGGTGCGTTAGAAACGGAGGCTGTGACGGAAAATGCAGTAAATGGCCAATGGAATGTAAGCGAGAGACAATAGTGATGCTGCAGGAAGATTGATGCTGGAGGGACCACTGCTCTTAATATCCTCCGGCTGGGTCGGCTCGGTCGGAGAAAACGTTGGTGTGTAATCGATCGGTGGTTTCTGATCTGGAGGTACAATAGGAATGCCCAGTACCCGGATAAAATTCCCAACCACAGGATTCCCCATTTTGTATTTCTGAGCCCACTCCTTAATAGTACGATTTTGAACATCATAATAATCAGTTTCCTCAAAGGTCAGCTCTGATGGCTGCTCGAACACGAGGAAGGTGTAGCGATGGATCTGATCTTGGGGAGGTGCAGGGAAGCCATAACGTGCGAACTCATTTCCGTGACTAACGTTAAAGCCATTACCCCCAGGGATATTCCACACCATCCAATGAAGATTCTGTAGCCTGATGGTTGGTGGTTGATCTGTTGACAAAATTTGAATATCGAGATCTGGAAAGTAATAGTAATATTAAAACTATTTGTCGTCTCCTTGTTGAACTGTTAATAATTTTAATTACTATCCAATTTATTGTGGTTTTTTTTTTCAAACAAATAACTCGCCTGTCATGATAAGAAAGTAGAACTTGTCTTTTTTGGAATTCTTCCATGTAATTCTTGGAGAACCCACAGTAAACGCTATTTCTAATAACAATCGCGGCACTAAATGTCCTAAATTAGCAACCAGTCCATCTTTACTTGCAAACTCCACTCCTAGAAGATCCGTTGGAGCCACGTCCACCCCATCTGGGATTACTTTGTGCTCCTCAAATGCAGCTTTTATCTCGGCACTTGTCGCTCCGTATGTTCTTGTCTGTTTATAGATAAGTAAGTTTAAGTTGTGCAACATAACCGCCTTGGTGTTCAAAGACGAATTAAAAAGTAAATGATTTGAATTCCAATTAATAATCAAGGAAAATAAATTTTCGATTGGTACAAATTTTACAATTTGAATAAGCGGCAGAATTTATTGCTAAAAACGAATTCTGCAGTGAGTCCATATTATTGGCAATCCTCGCTAGAGATGACGGTCGACTGCGTAAATTTTGTTTTGCTTTAGCCAATCAAAGCCTGTCTTTTCGAACAAAGAACATTTTTGTAATAACATAATAAATGGACTGTACTTACAAATGTGCTTCCAGACAACAAAATTATCAGCAATGCTTTGAACATTCTTTTAATTTATTTTGATTTTAATTTAGATTTTCCCTTTTTAAATCTATGCTTTAATACTGTTTATGACTAAACAAATTCCAGTGATTCCATTTAATGTAGCTTTTATAAAAGTAATTTGCAAGTAACTGTAATATTTTTTCCAAGCCTAAAGCCTATCGCCGTAAAAGTAAAGGTAATATCTTTGGGCTCTATTCTCCTGTTAGAAGAATTAGTTAATTAGTTTATTACACTCACTCGTTGAATGTCTGAAGTCTATCTGACTGATCGTCTGTAATAATCCTGGTATTGTGCAAAAATTGTAGTTTATTATTAATTATTAGTAATAGTTTTATCATTTTTGTACAAAAATAACGTCCCTCAAAGTCAAAAACAACAATATCAATATTTTTGTTTTCACGGCACTTTAGTAAAAAACTCTTTTTAATGATTTCGAACTTCCTCAAGGTTTTGTTTTAATAATCCGTTTTAAAAATTCCTTGGTAACCTGGTCACTTGTAGTATGTAACAAGGTGTGAGGTATCCACAAGGTTGATACACTTTTATTATTAGTACGCCAAAGGATAAATCGCAGCTATGTATGTGTTGTGCTTATGATGCGATGCTGTAGCAGCCAGCTCTAGCACAGTGCCAGCCATAATTTGGATTTGAAAGCATTTAAAGTAAGCATCAATGCATTCACTAAACGTTTGCTTAAATGAAGACTATATACAGCTAATGACCACAAGTAGGGCTGACTACTTGTATCAGTGTACGTTTAGTTGATTTATATTATAAGTGATGATGATCATTCTAAGGCGACCCAAAAATCTTGTTTCTTTCCTACTTTTCCTGTCTTTTCAAGTGAACCTGTAATCCTTTTTTGATGAAACATTTCCTGTTATTGTGTCCTAATTCTCATCTTTGGATTTAAATATTTCATCACTATTCTCGGTAACATTTAACATGAAATTTTAAAGTTACAAGTACACAACGAGTTGTATAAGGATTAAGCAAAGTGCACATTTTATAGCATAAAATTCTTACAGTTCCCAGAAAAGTTCACACAGTAAATAAAACATTCTATATGGCTATGGCTAGTACGTAACATGTAATCTAAAATCGAATCAACGAAAGAAAGGAAAATGAAATAGATTCTTCAATAAATTGTCTTTCAGGCCATTTGCTTACATATTTTATTACTTGGAAATTTTAAATAAGTAATACCTACCTACCTACATACACAGATACCTAGCTAACCAACGTTTGCTTCTGCCATATTTGCCTTGCAGTGCTATTCACATGCAATTTAAGTAGATACATAAATGTTCCAAGTTCCAACTCGTATGCAGCTACTAACACATATTTTATTTTGTACCTTACATGTTTCATTAGAAACTGCCTGGGCTGGTTTATAAAACAATAATAATCATGCTCCTCCCTTCCCTGATGGTTTTCTTTCTAATTGCTTTTGCAGAAACATGCATATTTGTGACTTCAAACCTTTCAGCACTGCGCACTGTTTACATTTAAAATTGAGTTATCGGGAAATAATCATTTCATTCGGTTTGTCATTATTTAGAATCACTTCAGTTCAGACAGTAATCATGCCTAAGTTGTACTTGAGTCGAAAGTAAGTGGCAGGGTATTTGCATTCAGGCAACAGTACGTTGTATTGCAGTCGGAGCATTTCTTATCGCTAGCTAAAGTGAAGCACTGTTTCAAGTTTATTTGTAAGACTCTCTTTGTGAAATGACATGAGGAATCGATTCGATGGAAATTCAAGGGTGAACTGCATGTTGCATTGACGTGGCCTCTTCTGTAGAGACGAAAAAGTGAAATTTTAAACCTACTGCAACCGAAATCATAATATTAAAACTTGTAATGATGCCCCTAAATGATATTTATTTTATTTATTGAGCAACTTTATGATTCGAAAATTCTTAGTGGAACCTATTCTACAGTAAGTCATCCCATCAAAACGAAAACTACCATAGTTTGTGTGTGTGCTAGTAATAAATATTTTACAGCTGTGTACAAGCCTGGAAATATTTACTTGTTGGTCACGTAGTGCACCATTTTATTGACTCTGTCTCCACAGTTCACGATGCGTGGTGACAATGGACAAGAAATCTGGAACTTAAGGATCTAGTGCATTTTTAAATGACTGTATGGAGAAGGAACTCACTGGCACGAGTAAACCAACCAACTATTTAGTGAATGGTGAAGTAAACAAAAACAATTTTTGCGCCTAAACAACGACAAGAATTTTGTCCATTTTATCCATTATTAAAGTAGGTAACCCATAAATGGAAAGTCAAAGCCAATGCCAACGGCACACGCAGCTGAAGTTTGTGTTGATTGAAATCGTCTTACGAATGGTCTTGGCTGGGCTGTTGCTGCTATACAGCCACTAGTGTTGAAAGAGGCTGTGACTTGGATGCTGGGAATGCTCTGAAAGTAGAAAAATAGGCATTCAAGCTCTCAACACTATGCATACCTAGTTTGAATTACAAAGTGAAATTATAATTCTCAACATTGACAGAGTGCGGGAGGGAGCCAACCTGCCCCATTCACACCTCCTTGGGTAGTAAGCGGTAGACGCTGACAAGAAAATAAACTAAAACACCATTTTATTTGTGTAAAAATGTACTTTACACACACAGCCCAGGCTTGCTTGAAATACCATGCAAACTGTTGCGCAGTGGGTTATTAAGCATTATTCGGACAGACTATGCATGCAGAAACGGCTCGGCTACGTCACAGGGTGAGAAGAGTGAGTGGTGCAGTGCATATTTACGCTTCAACTCCGACTGCAAAGCTCTAGAGTCAGTGTTGAGGCGGCTAGATAATAAAAAGGACAGCGATCCACCAGAATACTGCTCATTCAGTTCACAGCAGCAGTTGGAGCTGGAAAGGTATTGGAAGTCTTGCAGATCTTAACTTCCCTGCTGTTTTTCCCCACTCCGTCTCCAGGCACGCAGATCACAGAAGATCCCATCACACTCCGCATCTTCTCTCTCGCACAAGTAGAGAGAAGCTCAGGCCGAGAGAGACAGAAGAGAAAAGAAAACTTTGACTTGCCTGTCCCTTTTACACTCTCCGACAACTACAACTACAAGCTACAGGCTCCAACCTCGTCTTGTTTTCACAACCATTCTTTGCCAATATCCTGTCTGACTAAGTCAACATCCTTATTTTGAGATGAAAAAGCCTGTCTTCCCTTCTTTCACTAACAAAGACCATCCACTCATTCATGTCCTCATCGTCTTCATTGGAAATCCCAAATAAGCGATTTGTGTGCTGTGCCCCCATTCATTACCATTCCCATTTTTTATTTTTCGCATCGTCCTCCCTTTCTGTGTAGTTGGACAGACAGACGAACATTTCGTTAATACACATTTTCCTACAAGGGCTTCTACCTCCATAATTGGCCAAATACTGGATGCGTGCTCAGTTTTATTTGGACACACACGGTCCAGTTGAGTCCCTTCAACTTGAGGAATATGTCATAAATACAAATACTCACTTGTCAATTTGAACAACCCCTCAATACTCGTCTAAAATGTGGAGGAAAGGAGCACTTATTTCAAAATTACCTCACAGAATTACCTAAAGGAATATTATGATAATAGATAAACGGATTGATAAATACTCGATCATTCATGTGATACCCACGTTCCCTTCCGCCATGGACAGCATATTGGCCACTGCAGTATTACAAATTACAATGCGGAATGGACATCCACTTAAGTAGTTTCCTAGTTACTCTTCCAAGAACCATTGATTTCGTGGAGGAACATTTATTCGAGGAAATCCATGGTCATAAAAGGACAGAAAAAGTAAAGTAGCTGTATGGGGATTTAATATTTATGAGCATCCTCAATTTCTAGGTGCTTCAAATTCATACTCAGATTCAAAAGGAATATTTTCTTGAAACCGTGGACTCGTTGAGCTTTTTTTTTGTGTGTGAAAAATACAAATACACTTTGACAGTTTGCACTTAAACCGTTCCCTCTAAAATAAATAAATTATGCTTACCTAGTCTATTTTGAAAAATCCTCAACTCCACTGTGCTCCGTGGGCACAAATTTAAATCCTGAAAAGAATTCTTAGTGTGGTGAGTCCATGTTTGTGGTGTTATGCTCCATGCAACAACCTGAAAAAGGAGAGAAAAAGAGAAATCGAATTCTGTTCAAAGGAAATTAGATTTACTCAAAGTCTCCTCCAGTTTACGGCAGACAATCTAATTAAGATTCAGTGGGTTTGCACGGGAAGAGGTGAACGTACAAATTTACGGACGTTAGACCATCAAAAACGGAGAGAATGCACAACTAAGCAATTAATAAAAACAAAGTTACTTCCTATCAGGAGAAGAAATTCCCGGCTCGTCCACCTTAGGACGCTCAATAATCTCCATTTATAGCTTTCTTCAACTTTATAATTGCGGATTAAGAACGTTTTCTGTGAACTCGACAAATATAAAACATTGTATCCTTCACAATGCTGCCCAACGCGTAAGTGCTTTTATTTATACTTGATGTACTTAAGTAGGTAGGTTTCTTTACCGTTGTGTCATTTAGTCATAGTAATTCATTTCTTCATTAAATCTCTATCATTATTTTTAATCCCTTGCCTGGACTTACGATTGTATATGTATTAGTCAACCTCTACCTCTGTTTTCGTATGTATGGCCATAATCATAATTAAAAGTATTAATTAAATTAATTAGTAATTATGTCAACGTCAACTACATTTCAGTTCCAGTACTGTACTCAAATTTCGGCTAGGACTCGCGATTGTGGGATGCACGTGGAAGCTCCATTTAATCTCCTACTAACGAAATCCCGTCTGATTTTTTGTCAGTTGGAAATAATCTTAATGATCTTGGGCATTAGTTTTTGATCTTTGCAGTCAACAAATAGGGGAAGACAAACAGATTTTCTCTGGGTAAATCCAAGTTTGATATTTATTTAACGTCAATATTCCGCGATCAATACAAAGCTTTCGTCTACAGACGTGTAAACATTGAACTTGAATATGTGTTGGTAGATTCTACCTTTCAAAGATACAAAGTTGCACCTGATTTTTCTTTCTTGCTCACCCCCCAGCATTTTTTTCTTATAAACAGTCTTTGACAGCTTGAGTCCGATAGGAAGGATTCTTTCTAGAATAAAGAGCCCTTTTTTTTAGTTTGAGTCGTAAGCACTAGTAAGCAGATTTAGTTTTATTGTTGATTCGGAAGATAAATGCCCACCCTCACGGTAAGGTCGGATAAACGCAGGAAGCAAAGTTGGGGTCCAAAAATCACGTATGGATTTCTTAACGTTTGGGCATCCTTTGGGGAAGCAGAAAAAAATATCAAAAAAGTAAGGGTTGTCGATAATGATCCCACTCAAAACTTATCCAGTCAAGATAGGAAGCCGCCCACACCATTTTGGTGGGAAAGAAAGCTTGCCAGATATCTCGTTACAGATATAATGTATTTCCTCCGGTACAAGGTTGGTTTTATAATACGATTTTATAACATTTGCACCCGGGAGTCTGAAATGTAACCGTGTTTAAGGCAGTGAATTTCAATGATGCTGTAAACCAGCATGAAGTTTCTGTCCTGACACAGACTAATGCATGTAGGTAAGTCTATCCTTATTTTACCTTTCACCAAGATGACGTTTTGGTTAAGGACGTTCGGTTTTACATTCGAGTGATACTGTATTTCCCGTTGCAGGCCTTCCTTTAGTTCCGCATCGGTTATTACATCATGTCATATTATTTTAGCTTTACAGCTCCCGTCCTAACTCCTAAAGTGCTGGTATCATTTTACTACTCAAGGCTACTGGGTCCTATTGATTAGCTTGGCAATTTATTAAGTTTGGATCAGCGAAAGTAAATCGTGCCCTGTAGCTTTTTATGGAACGTGTATGCACCTTCATAGGAAGGGTGGTGGTAGTTCCAGTGGTGGATTAGCCAGATACAGATACCAACCTAAATTGTACTAACCACCGCAATATTTTATTGGTCGAGGAAATCGTCAGTGAGCAAAATCTTTTGTCCATGAAAATCCATTCATTTATAGGATTATTGAAAAGCTGACCTGATTTCCTGGAGCAGTGCAGTGCAGTGGGTCAAGTTTGTATAGTTTTTGTAGAGAAAGTTAAAGCGGGGAAAATTATACAATAATTAGGTACTATCTGTGAGCCCTGAAGGAAACTGTCTGTCAAAAGCTAAAAAAGGGGAAGGTTAGCACATTCGTTCGTCTAATGGATGGACTAGGCGCTCAAAGGTGAGAGGAATTGAGGCGTATTTAGGACTGATAGACTTGACTTTAACAGTTCGACGAGTCTATAGTTATATTTTGTGGTTTATATACAATTATTTCGATTAGGTGCAGGTGGTATATACATATCTATGCATGTAATTATGCTTCAGTATCTAGGTATAATACTTGCTCTGTGGAAGTCAGTAGTGCTATCCTACTTTATTGCCCGAATTGATCATTTCCCTTGTCGTTTAATCAACTAAAGCGAATGAAAGGATGAATTTTTTGGAGCGTTATACACTGCAGTAGCACTGGCTATGTATACACTGCTAGATATAGCACGTGGAGAAGAAAGAAAAGAGTGATAGAGATTGTAGGTTAGATTATACCGACAGACATGCAGGCGGACGCATCTTTCGTCATGACACGAATTATTTGCGTTTCAGCGATATTGTAAACAAAAGTGTGTTTGTCAAACGAAAAAAAAGAAGCCAGACTTGATGTGTAAACTGCCACTTTGGATGAGAGCTTACCTGGCGCCAATCCTGATGTACGAATTTCATACTTGACTTAAAGCTTTCACTACCAGCACCAGCCCCAGCTAAAACTTGTGCCTGACGTAGCTGTCATTTGCTGTTCAAGCACTGACAGGCACACAGCGTTTTTGAAGGTGGAAATCACAGCGTTTTTGCACACCAATCTCCTCAAAAGTAATCAAAGAGTTCCAGTAAATCTTTTGAAAAACTAAAAATAGAGTAAAAACAAAATTTATTTACATTTTCCCGTAGCTGTGGGTGTCACGTGAAGTAATCTTCTGGGAAGGTCCTTTTTATTCCAAGTTGAACGCTTTCCACTTTCCGAATACCTACCTAAGTAGTAAACAGGACGCTTTGACCTTTACAAGGAGGTGAAGCATGCGTTTACTTGTTTGTACCGACGACCATGGAGTAATTACACGTTTTCATCCGTCACTTTTCAGTTTAATTTAAAAACTTTTCTAGGACAATTCAAATTTCTTGAATAATAATTGCACTGTGTTTTCCATGGAGAGTTTTGCACTCATCTTGAAGTAGTTTTGAGTGTTCAAAAATGACGATGCGAGACTTCTTTCCTACACACTTTTATCCTTTAGAAGTTCTTGCTTTTCATTTCCCATAAAATGACAGAATGCCTTGGAACTTAACCGTACTGGACTGTATTGAAGCCCGGAAGTTTTGTACTTACATTGCACGTTAAGGGAAAATGTATATATCTGTACATACGTAGTGCTCAATTTGTCATTTATCTCGGCACTGTACTGGGGATACTCATAATAGGGATATAAGATATAGTGTTATATCGTCAACGGATGAAGTGAATCATTAATTACTTTCCTTGGTGAAAGGGAAAGGGGAAAGAAGGTTTGAACATGATGGTTTTCTCCCATTTCTTTTACTTCTTCTCTTGAAATCTAATTTAATCCTTTTATTAGAAATCTTGGAACTCAAGCCTGTTAGCAATTCTAAAAAGTTAAAAAGCAACGGATGTTTACTTACTGTGTCATATATAGGTACTTAAATATCTCCCACGCTTGCATCTTACTCTGGCTGGGGACTCCAACTTTAACCAGAATCAGCCCCGAGCCATTTGAGAATATGCTTGTAACTTTTATTCTCCGGATAGAACAAGTTATTTAACGAGATCCGTACAGAATTTTTTACGATTATTCACGGATGCGAGTGACACTTTTACGTAGGCATATGTACATACGTATGAAAAGTTGATGAGATGATTGTGCAGATATTAAAGTAATGTATGTAACATACTATCAGTTTGCTCCCCACTGAGCTCTGTTTACAAATACAATTCTAAGTCGTTAGAGGGAAACGTAAAGAAAAAACATGGGGATTTCTATTCTGTATTCTTCTTAAGTTTTAATGAGCTAATCAGGTAAAGGTCATGCATTTTAAATGAGGAAATTGAATGCAAATAAACATTATTTTCTTTTACTTTTGGTCCCTTTGTTGCAGAGAGGAGAGACCCCATCCAGCTTTTTTTTTCAATGTAAAGAAATAAGGAAGACGTGTCGTGTTTTTTAAGTGTAATGCAAATCCTGAATAAACTTTTTTACAGAAACAGAAATCGTCAGTAGAGAAAATTTGTCCAACGAATACTAACACCCTAATGCTTAATATGCAATCTCATTTTTACGATTACAAAAATATCAATTTTCTTTCATCGAAACCGAACTATCGAACCAGGAAGTATGGCTCACAGCTGGTATTAGTTTAAGTGATTTAATGTATTTACATACATATGGTTATTTTGATTTGATTTTCGAGAAAAGTTTATAATGTGCACTGTAGAAGAGAACATTAATCTTCAAAGCAGGTAATCCCCCCGTCGGAGTATTAATTTCTGAATAAAATTGTCCGTCCTATTTCATTTTATGTTGAATATGTAACAGTCGAAGATCCCGTAAACGCTTATGTTACGCGATTCCGTGAATTTCCAAGGAATACTTTCACTGAGGTTTCAGTAACTCCTTAAACCATAAAGTCTTTGAAGGTATTTGTGCGATATCCTGAGTCAGATTACGTTTTCGAGAAACGTCTCTGTCACTGTCCATTCGAACTACACAAAATTGTGTTAGCGAGCTGACTGGTGGGGAGAAAAGTGAAAGGTACAGATTTGCCTCGTAAGGGAATATATGTGGTAGCCTACAAGCGTTTCTGTCCCTGGCGCCTGTGGACTGGTACACAAGCTGCTTATGGACCAGTCCAGTTTCAGCTTAGCATTATTGTCAAGTCATTCAGTACATACGTATTGATTTCCAATGACGGACCTAAAAAGTCCACAAGCACCAGGGACCGAGATGCTTGTAGCCTACCACATATGTACATTGAATGTCTAAATGTATCAACGTACCCGACAGTTCAATTAAGAAGAAACTAACGGATGCCGGATGTACAGCTGCATTAGTACTCTTTGAACTCTAATATAATATACAATATACATATAGATAATAGATGCTTTCTATCTTCTCCTAATAAGTAAACGTAGAAATATAAAGAACAGCATTTGTGTACAGCACTAAATCATGAATAGGCTACTTTCCTTTGCTATTCAGATAGCGTCCTATGTATCTTAAGATATACCGCGTCCTTAGTTTCCATTAAGTTATAATATTGCATTCCAGTTCAATTACATGCCGGAGCTCGAAATCCTTCTTTATAAGGGTAGGATTTTGCGTCTAAGATTCTATTTATAGTAACCGTTCGGCAGTATATGTCCTTCATCGTGGTTTCGACAATCCGCTTCGATCATTGATTTTTTTCAATCAGATTATCTTAAATTCAATTTTTACGAATGTACATATGTCTTATCAGTAGATGGCCATCTAATCTTAAAGACCGTTAGACTAATAGGCTCAAAGGTGAAAAAAAATCGAATTCATTAATGGAGCATAGAGACCGTCGCGTCAGTTTCATAACATCTTTTGTTAATTTGCGTAATTGTTGATGGTGCATGCTTTTTTATTATACGACGCCCACTTAAGTATAATGCATCGTAAACACACAACAACCTACATATTATGTAAATGAAAGTTAGACTTTGAAATTTATTGTTAGCTACATATACTATCCAGTGTGTATAGATTACATACTTAAACGGTCCATGTGATTGGAAAATAAAAATAAAATAAAATAATGGCATACTAAATACTAAGCGTCTTTGAATAGACACAAAGTTCATATTTGGAATAAATTCACTCATGCAGTTAGTCTTGACCGAAATTCCTCAACTCTTGAGTTTTTATGTAAACTAGATACTCTGTATTCATCATCCCCATGTAACCTACATATTTTACAAGTCATAAAACGTGCGAATAATGTATAAAACCGAAAAAGGATTAAACGTGCTACACATCGCATCGGAATCAGCTAGTCATGATTCATATGAAGTTTCTTCATCTCAATGCCTGCGCTCGAGGAATAAATTGTACCTATTTAATATTTATGTACTGAATGTTCAAATGTAGAACCGTTTTAGATGACCATTATTGCACTGATGCCTTTCAAAAACAAAATTTCAAGGCTTCCCGTTCATGTTCCATACATATACATATAGCTTTATGGCTTCGGCCGAAATATGAAATATTAGTTGTGCATGCTGCCGATTATGTACGTATATTTTTCCCGCTTTCTGAGATAAGTACCTACGTTGACTTTTTATGGGGAACTTGGCAACTTGAAAAATGTCTCTTAGGAGAAATAACAATAGCCTTTGTGTAGTAGGTATATACATAGCAATTTGTGCTAGCGGGACTTGAAAAACCTTCAACTCAATACATACCTATGTATGACTTAAACTTAAAGACAGAACTATACGGACGTGACCCATACTAACTCTTACAACTTAAAGCGTAACAGTTGATGTAACAGTTTGTAAATATTTACTAAAAGAAAGTTTTTTCATTTCTGCTATTCTATTGCCTCAGACTACTGCGTGTAGTGAACTCGATCTGTTTCTTTCTCGGGTGTCCCATTTTGATTTGATAAGTTGTTTCCCTACCTACCGCACTATATGGCTCCCTTCGGTGAACTTTATGCATGAAATGACACTCACTTCACTGGAAGCTGGGCAAAAGTTAGTTGGAAGTACACAAGTATGAGTAACCTTTTGACGAAACTATAAGACCAGTTGACAAGTAAGATACTCACGTCAGGTCGGTAAATGTGCTCCAGTTTCACAACCGTCATATCAGTGGCATTAGTGCGACTTATTTTTAGGGTGGTATAAGGTCACAGGGTATTATATACACGCAACAGTCTCTGCTAACTAGCATAAGTGTTTTCCAATTCGAAGGCTTTATATTGTTCTTAACTTTGTACAGTTGAGGACGGAGATAAAAGGGAAGTACATAGCTGGAAGTTTTTTCCATTTCATTTTATATTGCGTGATATCAAATTTGATTTTACGGGATGTTTACTACACTGAACCGAATTGACTTTGAGCCGAGCCACTAACACACTGACGTTAGTTAGCTAGATGGACAGATACATACCTGGGTATCAGTATGAGGCTCGGAGCATTTCAAAACAACTTTTAAAAGCTTACATTTATTCGCGTCTAGGAAATTGTGCTGTCATTTTCGTGTACGTACTAAAACATAGGAAACTGATGCCTTCCAGTAAAATTATATTAAAGCCACACGGTGTTTCAGGGAAATAGTTTTTCTTCTGAACTCTCTACTATCTGTACAGGGCAACTCTTGTAAAATGTTGCTTTAGTAAATAAAAAATTATTCGTCCGAATTAAAGAGACTCTTACATAAATAGCGTATTTGCTTTTTAAGATAATTTCTTGTTTGCCAGTACGTTTGATATTGAATTTGAAACTTTGTTGTTTCCTATAATTTATTAGCTTCCTGCTTGCTGAATACCATTTTCTGCTATTATGTGAATGGTGGCTGGTTTATGGTTTGACGTAAATAAAATTATTGTATTTACATACATATACGGCAGAAGAAAATGTGTTTCAGAAAGCCGAAAGTTGATATATTTTGTGGGTCCGTTCAATCTGCTCCACTTGAAGTTGTGTTTACATTTCAGGACATTTTAAGATTGCTAAACAAATAGGTGCTTAAAAAATGGTAGATGGTGGACACTTCCATGTTTTATAGGGTGCAATCCTAGAACAATAAAGTGGAACAGAACGGTGGGAATAAAGACCTCAAACAAAACAACTGCAACTGCAGTAACAGAGTAGGAAGTCAATGACGGAGTGAAATAAAGCAGAAAGTTTTATATTTTATGCAAACCCCTTCCTGCCATGTTTTCTCAGTCAAAGAAGTAAAGTAAACCCAATGAATATTTTGTATGGCTGTCCATGTTCCTGTTCCTACCAAATGTTCTATTTGCATTGTGAAGCCTTTCATGTATAATTTAGAAAAGTTTCCAAGTTTTACCTTGACTTCACAAAATTTGTTAACTTTCCTCAGCCTTTAACAATACATTGCATTGGATATTTCCTAAAGGACAGAAGTTATCCAGTGTTCCGGAAAAGTTGAACGCTCTTGACAGGTGAACTATAAATTAGTTAAAGCTGTACAAAAAGATTTTATTTCTTTAACAAAGAAAATAACTTGAAAAAAAAAATAATAAAATGGCATTGTCTCTCAAAAAGTTTAATACAACCGGTTTGCTCATAAGAATGCCGAATGGTGCAATCGGCAAAGACTTGTTGTATTATTTGTGCTATTATTTTGCTTCTTGGTACACAGATTTCATTCCCCGGCTCTCCAAGGAGTAAGAATGCTGTGCCCCAGTACATACATACATACGTACATACATATCTTGAGATCTAATATTGGCATGGGAATCTATGTCAAGTAGTTCATTCCGCACGGCGTAGAAATGAGAAAACGGAAATTAAATGTTCAAGAGTAAACGGAGCGTGGCACTTGTCCGCTGTGTAATGTGTAGTATGCGAGCACACCAGCTAATTTGATGTTCCACTGTGCCCTCCACCGCAATTTCCTTCGTCATCTGCACAACACATGTGCAGCATACCAAGGCATTTGTGCAGAAAGATTTGACCAGTTAAAGTTTCAAAAACAAAAGTTCTAGGTTAGACCCCTTGACCAGCTTTTAGGCTGAGACAAAATTTGCGCTAAAGCAGTTCAGGAAAAATGCGATTCTTCCTAGTAGGCTCGTAGGTACATTTATAAACAGTTTTGAAAAATGCCAGTTTTTATCCAGCGAATGTACTGTGCTGCATCTTCAAAGGCAATCATCAAAATATGTAAAATAGCTCGAATATCTGTTTGCAATGAAGCAATAGTAATCAAACACGGGTCGCATTGCATACAGTTGCCTTTATGTACATATGCATCTGTAAAAACTAGCTCGGCAATTAGCACGTTGTACACTCTACCTATAGGAAAAATGCAGGTGGCATGTTTACACCCTCCGTGATGACCTCGACTTAAAGTAAACATTAAAACTCTTTTCCTTTTACTGTGGAAAATATCAAGTAATCTGTGATCATAGTGACGGTGAGGCAGAGGCACCTATTTAGAGCTCATCCATCTATTATGTTTTAGCATACTTGATTCAGGGCTTCATACAATAAGTTCGAAAAACAGAGTATGGAGACAGTTTGAGCCTAGTTTTTAAATTTCGGGATTCGGGTTACTAGCGTTGTAATATTTGGGGGATTTTGAAAATTGCTTCAAGTGTGATATTGAAAATTAATGAAGTGGATCAAACCCTCATCCGGATTTCCTGTCAATGTGTCCCGTGCGTGTAAATTAGAGGTTTTCGAGGATATGCCTTGCAAATATTTGGTGAGAGCGGGAAGGGCTTACTAGCAGATAACAATGTACATATGTAGGAGGTAGCACTGTTGAGCTGAGATTGCGACGAACAACGAAAACGATTAATAGTAAGTCACTTGAGCCAAGATAGCTTGTGTGTCTGTGTGTCTGTGTGTGTGTGATTGCATCTATTCTTAAATCAATATTTTCTCAGCATCCATTTCATGACGACCATCCTATCAGTCTCTAATAATAATGATCGTCAGACGTGGAAGTCATAATAATCTCACTAGTTCGAAGTAATTCGCTCTCACCCACAAGCTAAAATTTCCCAATTCTCAGGAGATCCCATGTTAATGGGTTAAATGAAACGTGTAAGCCAAGCCAGGATTTTATATGGAACGTAACTTAGTATTGGGACAGAATGGGAAAGCGGGATTGTGTCGGTGTTTGCTTCCAGCCACTCTGGGATTTTATGTAATTACCTAACATAGGTACATACAAATATAGAATTTGAAATGCTATTTGTCTGTACAAGCTTGTTCTTCTATTGCTATCGATTTCCTAACAGCTTCAAAACCAGAAAATGTGTGTTGCCGTTACATCTCTTGATCTTCCGAGGTTTTCCTTCCAACATCTGATCAGTCAGTGTGAACTAGTCATATTTTCATAAACCTTGTGGCTCTTTAAAAACAAGTGCTCAAATTTCCTCCCAAATGCGATGGAAAAGGTTCCTTTTGTATTTCTCAAAAAAGGAAAACTTTGGGGGGCTTATAATAATACTATCTGATATTTTAATTAGATGCTATAGCTTGTACTTGAACTTAATACTTGTGTAAATAATTAGTGAACCGGCTATGAGGCTGGGGTAGTAAACCTGATAAATTTCTCACTCATGTTCTCGCCTCGTACTTTTTACAGATCCGATGCACTTGGAGGGGTTTTGGAGCAGTTTTGTGAAACACCTAATATAACCGAAATGTATCCAGAAAAGATCAAAACACTGCATTGGATTGCCTATCAAGTAAGTGTATAGCATTAGTAGTAGTTCCGTATTACTCCTTGCAATTCAAATGCCTACCTTTATAGTGATCTCTAATCGACATAATGCTATTCTGACGATCTAAAGTAAAGTCTGTCGAGATGATGATAAGCAGCTTGGTAGGATTTCCTGGAAATTTGAATATTCTTGTATAATTCCTTGAATCCGACTCACGCCTCACCGACCGCACTACATTATTGCACTTCGTTACTTTTAATTAGTAAGCTCGGCTATATGGTCTGCACTTCGAGTGGGATAGTTGCAAGCTTGCGATGGTACTATGCATGCATCGGATTGCACCACTAAACATTTGATTAGTTGTAATGATTATTTGTAACTTGATGAACAATGCGAACGGAGCTGTACTGTTCGGAAGGCTTTCCTCCAACAAGACTAGCGATCTGCGGGGATTTAATTTTATTTGAATGCCGCATAGTGACTTGCAGTAAATATTTACGGTATGCGTGGGCTACAAGGACCTAATTGGTTGATTGCATTTATGAGTTTTACCCAAAATAAAGTTTAAACATGTTTTAAATAAATGAATTGGAAGCCTAGTAAAGAAAAAATAGGAAGAAACACGAGTACCCTAGCGTTTGTTCATATAAAGCAGGCTTGCTTGTTCGTTTGTGCACAAGGACTGTCAACTGCATACAAGTCAAAGATTTATATAGTAGTTGGCTCATCGCATTATTGCCTAATTTATCTTTCCGAGGGCTGACACCGGTGGAATAGGGTGACGAAAAAAAAAATCTTTCCCGTGAGCTTCATACACGTAAAAGAAAAAAGCTGGTGGGTGGAATTGAGTGCCCAGAAAAACTTTTGAGCCTGTATTTGAGGTAAGCAGAGCGTAGTTTTGACATGACTGAGTAACTCAAAACTTATTTACTTAGGAAAATTAATCCGAGAGTAGAAAGTGAGACATTATATATCTCGAACCGTTTCCATTATACTCGACGGGACTTCAAGGTCAGTTGAGAGCCACCGCAAACTTGGTGAGATGGATAGGATTAAAATAATATGTTATTTCTCAAAAACTTTTTTCCTTTTTTGTGGTACGATTTCCCAACTGTCAGTATTAATTTGTACTAAATTTAAACTTTGTACCTGAGCTATCGCTTCCCATTTTCTCCTTTCCTTTAGAGGGAGCGCAGGCCCCTTTGAAGAAGCTTTCCAATTTAATTTGCTGAGATAGTCAACAGATGCTATCTATATTCCTATAATTAATTACATGCTATTCTAAATGATGGCTCGTGAGAGAAACCATAACCGTAAATACACAACCATATCATTCCAAATCATTTAGCTGCTGACAAACACTTTTTCTTCTTCTCCTTCTTCTGAATTTGAATTGTACTTGGAGTGGAGTCAAAAGTCAAAAATGCTTCGTAGGCAGAAGAAGTAAAAGCTCATTTCCTGATCGTCTCCGTGTTTCTTGCTTTGCCTAAACCTTGGCACATTACCCACAAAATTTCAGCAGTTTATGAAATTACCAGGGTGTTCCTAAATACTAATTCAGCATTATTATTTATTATTAATTCGGAAGCAAATTACTCGCTTGACATTTTCCCGGGCTTAATACTAGCAGGGAAAAAAATATTTTCGGATATTGATAGTTGACAGTATAGCTTAAGTCACAATTTGCTCCGTTTAAATGTTTCCAGCCCACCTTAATTCTTTACGATTGAAGAGAGATTTGCACGCTCGCCGCCATGATAGTTTCCCTTACAGTCAGGTTTGACATAATAAAGCAAGCCAATCCAAAAAACTGCAGAAGCTCCATTTTATAGTCACAGACGTAAGGTTCTACTGCACTGCACACTAGTGCAGTGATACATACCTATATGTATACTCGTAGAGTGTGATGTACTTTGCCAATTAGATACTACGGATGTCACTTTCATTTCTGAAATTTAAAATTTATGGATTGCTTGCCTTACGTTGAATAGAATAGTATCGTTGTAGGTATGTCTTGTCTCTTGGCTGATAGATTTACGATTCACTAAATTAGCAGCAGTGAGAAATTACTACTTTTAAAAATTAGACCAGTCGTCATGATGTTCTGTAGGAAAGGAGGGAGTACACACAGATAAATAAATAACTTGCGATGGCTGTCACGTGCAATAATGTAGAGTAAGATTTATGTTGAAGTCGAAAAAAAAATTAATGAAGAAGCCCTAATGCAATGACAGTATTCGGGGTAGTCACAACTTCACAACACACAAAAGCATTTGTATCTGTACGTCATTAAGCCTATAACTTTTTTAAAAAAATCATTGAGTACATTAAGTCCCACTTTATCATCGTCAGCTTCAGTGTGGCCGCATAAGAGCATTCTTTCCTTTTGATGAAATCTTACGATTTGCCAAGTTCGCATTTAAAAGTTGTACACAAGGGACAGAAACAATGATAAAATTTCTGAATTGGAAACTTTTACAGCAGCTGAAATGGAAAGTGGTGTAAGTCTAAATCATTAAGAGACTCCAAGCATTGTTTTTTACTACTACTTTAATTATTTTTATTTTGTCGTCTGGTCATATCCAGGGTACTCCTTGTCTGAAATGCTTTTGGGACATAATTATACACGTGCTTATTTTGGTAGCGTGTTGCCTTACTTTCCCCATACGTTGATACCGTCCAGCCACTTATAGAGTGCTAGTCGATTGTAGGAAAAAATGCTCACTGAAAAAATGTTCCCACATTCTTACAACCGTGGAGTAGATGCTATCGTTTTGAAAAAGTCTATCTTTCATACCTTTATTTGTATTTTTATTTATAGCTACGCTAATACTATCTGAAAATATAATCGTATTACTTGTAACAACACATTGAATTATTAGTTAGTTAATTCTGTAACATTTGCGTCTAAATATTTGTGCGTCTTTAATTCAAGATCAGAGCATAGTTGGAACTTTGGAACATTTTTTCCGGGAACAGTTTTTCCGTATCTCGGGCTAGCCATAGTGTTTACAGCGCTTCACAGTCTACAGGTATAAAGCTATGTCATGTTTAAGGATGTTTTGGGAGTTGCAAGTCAATAATTCAACACTTAATGTAGGGAAAAGTGACATGAACAGGACTCCTGGGAGCACTCAAAGACTCAAATTGTTCTCTTTAGCTCTTAAGATTGAGCTAACGAACTTTCAACACGTCATTCTTAAACATAACGTACTATTTTATAGCAGTAGCTACATAACATTGATTTCATATTTACTTACAATTAGTCTCCTTTAATTTTGTCCACCTTTCTCAATTCAACATTCAATCTCCTGCATGAACGTCCATGAATCGTCCAATTCGTGAATTAATCACAGATCGTCACGATCAAAATGTTTGTTTTTGAGGACGATGAAATAAAGACGAGATACTAGATTCCTTGACTTCAGACTGCAATACTACAGCAATCATGTAACATAACTCAAAACGAGAAGTTTATTTACTCAAAAATCTGCCGTAGACTTCTTTTGCCTTTCTATGATTTTATTGAGACAGATATGTAAGTGGCGTGGAAGAGATTCAACAACAATTCGTTTGCTTCTGCATATCTTAATCTGTTTTCTGTCTTAACAGGTACCTACTTGAACCTGTGAAGAAGATTAATCAAAAAGGTCGTTACATACTTAGTAGGTAGGTACATATATAGGGGCTAATGCTAAAAATATGTTAGACAGTTTGGCTATACCAAGAGAAACCAGGCTTACCTCCCTATAGCAAATATGCATCTAGTTAGGTAGGTTTGAGCTGTATCTGATCTCAGAGCTGACTGATCATTCTGACTATAAGTTTCTAAAGGCGTTTATTTTATGTTTTTTTATCCCTCGTATACGGATTAGTCGACAAGCACAACAGCCAGTAGTATTAGTTGCTCTTATTACTCATTTACGACTACGAGCTACGGGCATGATTGCTAGCAATCATAATTGTAATGCATAGGAAAAGCGGAAGGAGAAAAGTTAAAATGTAAACAACAACATTATTTCTGAATTTCCACTGCAAAGCTTTTGTAGTAAATAATAATAAGACACTTCAAAAGGTTCCATCATTTAAAACGCCTATGATCTACTAATCCTCCAGTTGCCTCCTGTGAGTCCTGGCATAAAGAACGCTTGTGTACGATGCGATGTAACTCGTATCATTGTTGTGTTGTGATGCAGATCAACCAGGTTCTCATGAAATAATAACAAATTAGACTTACCTTGCGCCTGCATGTAATACCTCAAGGCCAAGTTAAAACTTCAATCATCAGAAGTCCAAGGTCAGTAAAAGAATAGGCTGCTAGCAGCAAATTTTGGTATAAATTGAAAAATACATATGTTTACCCCATACGGCTGGCTGTTTTGGAGCCATGCGTCAGTGGAACTATTTGAAGCTTTACGGTACGTTGTGTTGATGGGCTTGTTAAGTCAGTCATTTGATCTTTGTAATCCTCTAAAGTTTGTCATCAATTTATAAATGAAAATGTTGCTTGTTTTGGAAAAGTTTTAAAGACAAAGTATACAAGCCGCTCTAACTTTCCCTTTGAAAAACATGGCATAATCGTAATTCCATTAGTGAGAAAGCACCTTGACAGACTTTAGCAGGCTATGCTGTACAAGCTACAGATGTTATCAGTTGTATCATCATCTTTCATCATTAATTCTACGTATTAGTGGAAGCATCCATTTAGTAGAACAGCTCATTTTCAAGCAAACATTCCGTCGTGGAACAAAATGACTTGTAGAACATTTACATAGAGATTGCCGGTGAATTTGACTTGCCTTGAGTACTGCTCTGTTGTCAGGCAGTTATTGTTGAGCGGCAAATGCTTGAAGGGCAAAGTGTGTAGTACTATAGGCACACGTATCTCAAAGGTAAAATTTTTGTTGTTTACTTTCTCAGTTTGCGTAGCTCATTAATAATATTTGTTTGTGAATTTACTACGAATAACGGAAGTTTCTCTGAATAAACTGTGGAAGTTACTGTGATCACTGCTATGGCTTGACTTCATGTTTTAGACAACGTGAGTTCAATTGAATAACAACCTTAAGATTTGTTTTTAATCTAACCTGAATATATATTATGTATGTATGTATAGATTGTTTTTTACCTTTGACACGGCAAGGTTTTTGATCTCGCTTGGGATTTGCTTTATTAATTATAAAAGTCAATAGTGTTACAGCAGTCCAATAAAAAGGGAAGTTTTTAGGACTTCAAAGGAACTCTGGAAAACTTTTGCTAACAAGTTACTCTTTTTCGTACTGTTCTGTGTGTTTTTTGACATATTAATTAAGTAGAAAGTCCTTCTGAACGACCTTTAGCTGGGATCCTAGCCTTGCACTTGCTGTACAGAGGAAATAGGTTACGTGTAACTGGGAATGACATGAGCTTATTAGAGAGCTATTATATGTAGATGTAGTCCAGAGAACCGCCTCTGAATTAGCCCTGTCAAACTAAAGCAAATTAACGCTCCAGAAATACACGGTTGGACGTGCTAGTTGACCTCATCAGAGCTGAGGTGGATTTAGAGCAGTACAATGACGTCCGTCTAAAAATAAACCGACTTGCGATTAAAATATGGAAAAAAGTACATGGTGTTGATGTGATGCTTACAAAATTCGTTCTCGTGTTGTAACTGTAAGGAAACATTGCAGATCTGAAAGAATTATTGGCTTCTAAAACCTAGCAGAGTATTATTTTTACTTGCAATATTCTTTGAACACTCAGTTGCTCCCAGTTCCTGTTTCTTGTAAAGTTTTCAGACTGATTGACTTGTGTATTTACTAACTCAAAATTTTAATTTTATTCAGTATGCATATATGTATATATCATATACAGAATATACCAGTCTGTGTTGATCGTAAGAGTTGGTAGGAGTAGGCTAGACTTAAAGCAATCTTCAATTTAGTTCTTAGGTAGAAAGGTTCAAAGGAGTGATTTTTGGAAACTCAGACTTAATACTAGGTGTATTTCGGATTAATTCGTATGTACAGTATTTGTATGTATAGTTCAAGTAAGCGGTGTTAAATGTCTTAAACAAACTAATTAGTTATTTATTGAAAACTGTGCATTAATGCTAACAACTGAGGTTGAAAAATACATTGTTTTAAACAGTTTGTCTTATCACATTATTACCATACTATGACCGTTTCCATAAACAAACAATACAAAATCTTGTGTAGGATCATAATCCTTATGGACTAGTACGCTTAGTACGATGTATGATACACAGTCATTGTGTTCACTTTCCTGGTATCCTTCTCAAGAAGCCGTGTGGACCACAAGTTGAACTTGTGTTGGTCAGAGCCATGGTCTTGGTCTAGACGCCAGGAGCGTCCTCCAAAAAATAAGTGAAACAAGAATTAAGCATGAGTAGCGCTTTCTCTGTACAGCACGTAGAGCTAAGTAAACATTAAACACATCAAAATGTCAGAGTGACTTTCGTGGTCTGACTCTTCTTACCACCGCCGCCGCCATGCACGTAATTGTCTCCATTAAAATCAAATGACGTGTGCGTGTAACGTATAATTTATGTATTAGTATTCCACCAGCATTTCACAGATAGAAAACAAACTAATGCCACCATTATTTACAGTCCAAAGATGTAAGACCAGCGGGTTTAAGATTTATACTGCTACGTATAACTACACAGCTCCCGGTGGGATCGTAATTTTGTACCACATAGCACGATACTACCTTCTAACGACTGGAACTTATCACTTCTGGACCTCAAAGGTAGAAAATGTGCAGGAACTGCATTTAGTTGCTTCAGTCTTCCCTAAAGCTGTATTCCTTTGGTGGTCCAACAGACTAAAATATCTGTAGATATTACGAACGCAACTAATAGTTTTGGCCTATTATGGCATAAGGAAAGCTCTTACGACGCAGACAGCGAGGTTTTGGTCTAAGTCTTTCGTGATCTAAAGTAAGAAAAAGTAGTATACAAGTGAGCGTATGTATATGAAATATAACCAAGTCTTTCATTAAAAATAAAATACACAGTAGACATATCTTACCCACTCAAACTTAAGAGGAAAAAAAATAGATGTACTTTCATCAAATGTCTCTCCGCAAGTACTCAAACAAAGAAAATATTGACATTCTCTTGAGCCAATGAACAGTCAGTCATCATGGAATGATGTAGAAAATTTTAGCATATTATTTTTTCTCCGTGCTGCTATTCCTGCTACTCGTGTCAACTTAAATCATCTGTATGCTATCACTAGTGGAGTGTCAATATTTAGGTTTCTGGAGAATCTCAATGTTGAACGATGGGAAATTGGTATAGACTCTCCAGAACCGTTCAACTATGGAGCTTTAGCTGACTTTAAAAGGCAATGACACGCGCTGTTTACTCACCACACATGTTTCCATTCTGAACTGGATTGCTGAAATTACTATGCCATGTCATACACAACTCATACTTGAGCGTGGCAGCATTGTATAATAGCAGCCTGTCGGCTTGTTGGACGGACTTTTTAGCTCACACTTTCCACCCAATCGAATAGAATGTACCTACATCAAAGAACATACTGCTTTAGTCATCCTTCAATTTATTCCATATTTAAGGAAACGCATGAATAATTTAATTCCTACTGAACTACTGATCAAAACCCAAAAAAGAAGTGATAAAAATTTCCTTCCAGAAGTAGTAATGATGGGATTTAATAAATCCCATCAAAGGATATACAGGTCCGTGGTAGATTGCGTAAATATTAGACACATGTCTGTGATACAATCTACATTTGAGTCGTAGACTTGCTCAAATGGATGCCCGAAGGCATCGTAACTCGCATCTGTCCGACGAAGAAGCGATTATCTCAGCTATAAACAGTAAATAAGTCGGAGCGGAACACATGGGTTGGAATATTCGAGGGGCATTTGGGAAGTGAATTAATTTGATTCGAATTACACAGGCACACAGAGTCTACCGTACAATACATGTGGTGCAGTGTACACAAACAAAAATAGCACAGCGTCTACTTCTACTTCTGTAATTTGCAGTGGTCGATTTGTAGAGAGAAAGTCTAGAGAAATTCGGCGTGTGTCATATGACGTCTAACCGCATTTATTAAACGCTATCTATTTTAGTCTCGTCGGGTCAGATAAACTGGCGGACGGTCGGCTCTTTGGCATTTCGGGGTTCAGCCTGTGTGTGTGTACAAAGATAAAGTTCCAAAACCACACTCGTCGGCTTTTCCACAAAGTGGCAGAGGAACTGGAGAAAGTAAAAGCATGCTAGGCTAAGACTAATTTAAGAGGAGAAAGTGGAATACAGGATGAGGCTTCTACGAAGGCAAGGTTGTAATGACATGAATGTGTTTTAGCCATTTACTTTAGCTGCAGTGCATGTGGCAAAGCACAATGAGTATAAAATATACTTTACGAGCCATTGCTATTGTCACTGCCATCCTCGTAATAGTCTTGAAAGAAGCCGACTCAAAACACGAGAGGAAGATACTATGCACACGCAGGAGGAAAATGATAAAATTTCCTCTCCAGGGTAAAATAGGCTCCTCGCCTATTTTACTTAACTGGGAGGCAAACGACTATAAGCTGACTCACGTCAAAACCAAACTCAAAATAGCAGTATGTAACGTCTGTGTTCCGTAGTTTCGGGTCGAAATTTAATGTATAATAATATTTGAGCTTTTTAGTTCCTATCTGGCCTATCTCGTCATTCGAATCGGGAGTGAAGGAGTCACAGAGTTGAAATGTATAATTATATTTTTTTTTATTCTATTAGATTATCGGACCGACCGTGATGGTGATCGGACTTCTGGGAAATGTTCTCAACCTAATCGTCCTCACGCGACCTTCCTTTAAAGGAGTCACGTATACTTACCTAATTGGACTGGCTTGCAGCGATCTGGGTGTACTACTATGCGCAGTGGCTATGATGGTAAACTTTTTCTTTTTATTTCAAATGTATTTTCCTATATAGAAACGTATATGTAGGTAGCTAGCTATGTACTTTCCAACACCCACTACACTCTCTTGTCTACTGTCCGTTTCAATGTGCAATCTTCCACAGTGCCATCCATCCATACTTTCACTTCACGTCTCCTTCGTTCCCTCCAAAAAATCCCGAAACCCTTTCAACAAACTGGCTTTCATGTCGCCAATGATTCTTTTATCTTGAGCTCTGGATTCCTAAAAGCTAAAAGGTTGCCTAGCGAAGGGAATACCATCTTACGGTATTATTGAACCAATTTCTAAAATGCGTATGTACTTCCACTAACTAGGAAATGTACACTCAAGTTCATAAAACGTAGGCGAGTAGGTGCTTTTATTCCTTCCCAAAGCAATCCGATGATAACCTCTTCCGGAGGAATAGAGATTGAAAGAGCCCCGTCCACATATGTTCTTTTTGGAAGGAGGCTATGGTCGAAAGTTGCAATCATTGGATTAAAAATGGGATTTGCAGTAAAGGAGAGAACATGAATTCCCAAGATAAATCCTATTGCTTGCTATTCTATAAACATTGGCACTCCATATAAACAAAAGTTCCTTTGAGTTTGATTCAAAAAAATTGCCGTTTCTTTAACTACCCAGCCAAGTCAGTAGTGAGAAATTCCAGCGGAAAAGGAAAAGCTTCCTTGAGATTACGCTACTGCAATAAAAAAAAATCAACTTGATTCCATTCCTTGTGGTCTGGGGCGGAAGAGAATTCGGATGTAATTGTTATATGTATTTGATTGATTGTGAGTCAATGAAGCTCAAGGGATGCTTCATATATGTACATAGTGTACGTGAGCAACAGCGACCTAGGTTATTAGTTGCATAAAATAGTCGGGGAAAATACGAAAGCTATGAATGAAGCTTTCCAAGAAAAACTTACTTGTGTTACCTCCTTTCTTTGAAGTCTCGGGGTATTTATGCATGTGGGTGTCTAAATTGAAATACAGCATCCTGTACATTCAATGTACCGTAAATAGAAATATGGACGAGTTTGAAACTTATCTTCGAATTTTGAACGTTTTAACTGAGCCGTGAATGAACTCACGCTCAATTTAATGCTACAATAGCACATTTACATCGTCTCTGTGCTTCCTTAATAATGATTTGTAGGTGCATTTCCTCACATCCTTTGTGTAGCCATGAACAAGTTTAAAATGAAAGTAGGCTTTCTAATGAAGTGTGTTCGACACGCCTATTGAATCAATTTAAGTGTGTTCATTTCTCAGTATTATTATGATGATCATTTCTATCGTGCAGATAGAAACCATTGTTTCTGTACCACACAATATGCATGCCTACACACTATGTATATGTTATAAGGAGTTATTTTGGTGTCTACCTTTATATTACATAGTTGAGTTCAGTTAAAGGAGTTAATTGCCGAGACAAATTTGACATTGACAGAATAATTGTCAGAAGCGAAGGAAATTCGACTATTGAAACTACTCTTACATCTTTTACCGGTAGAAAGTGACCGTCACCGTGAATGGATGAGCCCTTGTAATTGAGTTACCTTGGACTTGGATGAGAAAGAACATTCTCGTTCAGTGCTCTCTCCCGTATACATTTGCGTAGTATGTATTTTCTGTCCTGGTTTTCGGTCCATCTAAAAGTGTTTTCAGTGTGAATACATCGTAGACAGGGTGGGTAGATTAGGCGAAGGTTAAAAGGCTATATGACAGATGCATTATTGCGAGTCCATCAATCTCAAGCCGTACAATTAATCACAATTATTGTGTATTATTTTCCAAAATAGACAAAACCACTCACATCAAGTTCATGACGGCGTCGGCCAACTGTAGTTCAATCGACCGCCCGTCTGTGACAGAATAATTTGTACTTGTCTTATTTGACGTACATACACATATGTACAATGTTGAAATTGTCACAACATCACTTGAACTTGAAGGTCCACACAATTCGTACCATCCACTTGCCTTCTCTATAAATGTCTCTTCTAATAGAACTTTTGCAAACCGAGAAATACGTACTCGACCATTCTCGGAGCCTTTAGCTTGTTACTATACAATCGTAGAATGGGAGGCGATTTTCTGCTTTTAAAGAAACAATGCATCGGCGACGGTAAGGAAACTATTTCATGTGGTAGAATAATGCTACCTTTCTGCCATCAGTTCTGGTCAGCCTAGTTTGACGGTAGTATATAGCAGTTCCATTCCAGTTGTAAAGTCTTGTATCCTAATACCTATATGTACTAGCTCACCTATACTACGTCCATACTATGCTATGGCTGTTTTAATAGGTATTTTCGTGGTTTTAGAGACAGGCCTTCAGAGTGATTGCCATGCTGTTTGTTTCAGTTAGTTTGGTTGAAATTCAACTTCATTGACAGTTTTCCATTGGGCATGCAGATATGTCCCTTTTCCACTTGCGATCACTCAACCGCACTCAACAGCTTTAATTTGATGACATTGACAAATCACGAAGGAAGCTGGTTATAGGACACACAGGTAAAAATGAGGTGCTATGCTGCATTAGTTGAAATTTAATTACATGTCAGCGAGCCTCCCTGGTGACGGTGTTTTACAAACTATTACTGAACCTGGAACTTGTTTAGGCGAGGATGACAAGGAAGGCTACAACTCTCCGCCCTATTCACCGTTAGAGGAAGTCAGTGAAAGTGAGTTAGAAAAGCCTGCTTTATTTCCCTCCTTATAGTCAGTCTGCTTTTTCTCTTCTCTTTTATCTACTTGGTGAATAATGATGGATCGAGAGACAAAGCATGCTAATTCAAGCGTACTTTACGAGCACACCCAGTCAACAATGGGCACAGTAGCAGTAGTAGTAGTACAGACAAATACATGTATGCTTAAGCAGTTGAGAGAAACCTCAAGGAAAGAAAGGGGGATTTATGTAAAGGGGATATTAATCTTCTATTAAAGTACACCCAGGCATATTGTATACATACGTGGAAAAGACTGCGGCAGAATGCAACTACTTTTGTTACAGTCAATAGAAGTGATGCGGTACGTTGGTTGAGTTCAAATGTGCCACAGAATTCAAATTACTCAGAATGTACCAAGACGCTAACAATAAGTGAAAAGATGAATCCTACACAGATGAGTATGACTCATTTTCCTTTTGACGCAAAAGCTTCCCCAATTTGATACGTAAAAGCTCTGTACTTTCCCTCGCTTTCTCTTCTTCTATCTAAATTCGTTGTAAAGACGAGAAAAATATTGGAGACAGCATAGACAACAGCTAATGCATGATGCAACGCCTCTCTCAGGTGGATAGCTAAGCCTTTCGTTTCTTTTCTTCTTTGGAGCTCCTCTTAAAATAGGTATTTCTTGGAATTTCAAGTCCCTTTGAAGAGCAGTATAAGTAGGTAGTTGCGTTGCAAATTTTCCATTTCCATCTTGTAATATTTTACTTCTCAATACATAAATTCAAAGAGTTAATTTGCTCTTAGGTTTACTTGGAATTACACATCCGAAAATCATGCAACATGCACATCCACTTTATTCGTTAGTATTTTTTGAGGCAGCAGCTCGTAAGCTCCTTTTATTCCTTCTTTACAGTCGCAGTCGAAAACACTTTTATCAGCTGGGGCTAGGGATGATGAAGAGTTTCATTTATTTCATCACTGCATGTAATATTGTTCATACGGGAAGGGATCTTTTCTTTACTTTCTTGCACTGAAGCACATATGGTTCTGAGCTTTGCTTTGTTCTGTAGCCTGTGAGGATGTAGATATGTACTAAGTTCAATAGTAGCAGAAAACTCTTCTCATACAATATAGTTTAACATTTCTTTAAAACTTTCATGGGTCAATTACCTGATCCAAGGATCCAATCCATCCAACTGACATTCTTTGACTAGAGTAAACTAATGAGATAGTTCAGTTTACTATTACCTACATGCATTCCTGTGATGTATGCATATCAGGGCCGTTGTTTCGATTTTCAGACATTTGAGATTCAGGCCAGGAGTATATCTAACTTTATTTTACATTTTTAGAACATTTTTAGTAATTCAGGCAGTGTCACGTCTTTGAAATTGTCCTACTCCAGAAAACGTAACAAGCTACCGAGTGAAGTGTTTGTAATATTAGGCATTCTAACCCTCACTTCGAGCAGGAACACGTTTTTTCTCAATTCGAAAAGTTTTACCTGCCAAAAGACGACAGGAAATTATTTAAGGCGACCAAAAATTGCCTGTTTTCTTTTCAAAAACTTCCTTTTCCCTACAAAACAAAATCTCCTGTTTTTTTACATTTTTAGCCTATTAACATCTTGGAATTTAGTATGTTCTGCTGAAAAATATGAGGCTTTCCCCCTCTAAAATGTAGAATTTTCTTTCGATTCATGAAATTAAATTGTAACATTATTGAATTAAACTAATTTTAACTATTAGTTTCTTTACTTCAATTGATATCTAGATATTGTTGCTTAAAGCTGCTTAAAACTCAATTGTGTAAGTCCAGTTTTTTTAAAATTTCCTCGAATTTCCTGTACACACTGAAAGATAGTGAGATTATTGCAACACGAGGGCTACTACGGATCATTCCTGGTAGTAGCGGCCGGTACCCTTGTCGAATTCCTGATAATTTTCGTCATTTCCTATTTGGGTCGCCTTTTACACATTACACGTACAAGGCTTCATTTCGTACGCCGAACACACAGAAGGGAAATGCAGTGAAATGCAGCTTCGTCGTAGCTACTTACTACAACCCTCAGGCCCTGCAGCTACTACTATTGAGATTAAATTCAATTTTGAAGAATCATGAAGGTGCAGCTAAGAAGACGTAGAGAGTAGAGAGAACATCTGCAAGTAAAATAATACCCTAAATTTGAATGTACCTAATTCATATGGTAATAGGAATTCAATAGCAGTATGTACATAGGTATGTAGTACGAAAAAAGACAAAGAATTGGATGAGAACGATTTTTAAACTCCCTCTGTTATAATAAATAAGAGCTCTCAAAGTAGAAGATGCAACACAGCTGGCCCCTCAAGCTGATACACGAAGCACGTGTAGCCTTCCCTGTCGTTCTATGTACATACATATACAAGTATAAGACGTATCTTTACTATATTTCAAATTTTACTCAAACAATTCCATTAGCATATGAGTTATTAAGGTTATTTTGAAAGTTTTCACAAGACGGATAAACTATGCATTGAATTGCATTGTGAGATCCGAGTGAAATCCGAGAAATTTAGAAACAATTAGCCTAAAACTATTTCCAGTACCTATAAGAATATTTTTGTTCGTAACCATAATAAATTAGAGTTGCGTGGAAGTTCTTTTGTTAGACGAGGCGCCATTTTAATCTTCTTTGTTGGAAATAATGGAATGGGCTGACACGAGTAGCTGGAAAATAACAAACTTGTTAGAAACTTATCACAATTTCCCAGTGTATTATATTATAATCGGCACTCTGCAGTGCACTCAGAGATTAAAATAGTTATGTTTGTTCGTAAAGTATGCGCATATGTATACTTCTAGCAATGAAATAGACAGTTTTTGAAAGTGTATAAAAATACAGATTCGAATAATGTGAATGAACTCCGGCCTATTACGAACTTGACATGCGATTGCAGCTTAGCTGTAGGTGTACATCCCGCAGAAGTGGCAGAAGTAATTCAGTCCTTTCATAATACAGTCTACCAGTCTATCGTAAAGATCTTTCGATCTATCCAACTCAGAAAAAGTCCTAATTTATAATAAAAAGAAAATCTAAAGTAAATCTCGGATGAAATCTCTCAGCCTCGTTTGACCAGTTCCATAAATTGGAGGATAAGAGCCAATGAAGGGAAAGTTTACACTTGCAGTTCATAAAGACAAGATACTGTAGGGATTAGGGACGCATACAGATAGCTGTGGACTTATTCGACCCAATAGTAGCACAACTTTTCTCTCATTCATTTTCCCAGGCGGAGTGTCATCATAATCACACAGCGCGGGGAACTTTTTCCTTTTCCATACAGCTTATCCCAATGGCAGGCAAAATTAAATTGTGAGCGAATCTAGCGGAAGGATAAAGGACGTTATAGGGATGATATACGTAGGTACATATATGTGGGAGAAAAAACTTCTTTCTACTCGTGGCAGTGGTCAATCTAACTCAAATAAAAGTTTTAGACGGAAAATTTAAGATTATTTTCGGGACTGCCACTGCCACTAGCACGTATACGTATACACACCGTCGCTGGAGATACAAACGTTGAAATGTGCCTTCCTTTACCATCGCGCAAAGTAGTCGTAGAATAGATACGCGGGGTACTATTGCACTTGAGGCATTCAAATCCAACAAGTTCACTTTATATTTTTTTGCTAGTTAAATTCCCTCGTTGCTATGTATGTATATGCATGAGCCACAATGAAGGATACAACTGAAAGAAACCACATGTCCCCATTGTAATTTATTTTATTCTAGTCTATCCAAATGGAGTGGTCCTATAAAAACTGTCGCAAATAATCCATTAGAGGAGCGGAAAGGGAATTTCTGAATAATTCATTGTGAAATAATTTTTACTTGTATTTTCCCCACGTGGACGGTGATTAGACTTGACTGCATACATACATACCTACCTACATATGTCTATGAATTGAAATGGCTTCAACACTCACAGTAAGCCCGTATGTATACTACTACAGATACGAAGAGGAATTAGCCATTTAATCAACTCCAAGTCTAAATGGGTACATGTAGAAAGTAAAATAGGCACATTATTATCCAGACTTGGTACTGGAAGGTGAACACTCTCGAGTACTGCAGAATCACATTTTCTAATTAAACGGTACGATACGCCAAGAGTTCAAAAAGCTCCATGCTTTCCCTTTCACAAAGGTAATTGTAAAAATCAGAGTATCGGAACATAACTACGTACCTACATTCATGGCTCCTGATTCTACTCTGCCTTTCCTCGTACGTGCAATTATGACTGAGAAACTGACTTTGTGTCAAGTACAGTCATTTTAAGATTCTAATTGTGCCCTTACGCTGTCATCATCTCCACGAAGCATAATATGTATTTAGAGGTAGAATAGGTACAAAGATAATGTATTCTAGACCTCTAGGCTTTAATATAAATATATATTTCTTTATTCAAGACCTTCCCTCGACTCTGGGATGGAGTTCGCAATAAATCGCGGGCACTAATTTAAAACTCATTAGACTTGGTTAGAATAGAAATGGGGGACTAAATTGCACCTGCCACATACTTAATCATGGTGCTCCTTGAAGGCATGTAGCCCCAAGATTAAGGCTTTGTGCTAATTAGTGCCATATGTTCCCATGTTATTTAATGGTCTTCATAATTCCTAAATCAAGGTCTTCATCCGTAAACCTTAAAGATCAAGGTCTCACAACTATTTGCCGAATAGTTTTCCTTTACGAATTTCTTTAGTTTTATTGGAAAGCGTAGACTTCTGGGGGCTGAAGAAGTTATGGGGAAATAAGTTACAAGTTACTGCATGAGGCCTGTATGTATATAAATACATTGTCCATGTAACCCATGCATAATACATAACATAAAAGTTTCAAGGGAACTCTCTAGCAGAGCATGAAAATTGAGCATTAAAATGTATGAGTAGAAGATAAGACACTGAGGACATTCCACAGTCCACAAACTAATACTAAAAAAAGGAAATGGAAAAAAGGCAAATTTAACTCAATTTCATGAGGATACGTACTTGGAAGTAGCCATTCCTAGTATACAGCATGTACTTAGGCACCCACGTTCATTCGGCCAGACTGCAAACTGGGCTTTCTGACTTCTTTGACCATAATTTATTTTGTAGGGATTTATTCATTCATTCAATCTTATTCAAGTGTCTAGACCTCTGCTCTGGACTCAATTTTCCTTTGGGTGAAAGTCTCTGCTATAGTTGTGGGCTTCACAAACTAAAATGTGATTAAATTCTGTCCTCTGTCAATTGTGGTTTGTGGCTCCAATGGATGGCACGTAATCACAATTTCACAATGCAGTCGCAGAAAAGAACCTGGAAGTGTCTAAAGGATATAGAGTGTGGAGAGTGATTGAACGCTTGAAAATTACACGAAACTTTCTCATGGGCAAGGGGGTAATCAGTTCAAATACGGATAAAAAAAGGAAAGTACATATCTAACTAACGCTCAAAGTTTTTTTTATCTCTTTCGGAATTCATCCCTTTACATTGTAAGCATTGACAGGTGTGTGTATACATTGCATTTGCATAATAGCATCCCGGTGGTACCGAGTAGATCATTATCTATGTAGATTTTCCCAATCAAACTCAAATTATCTTTGGTTCTATGTTTTTTTCATAATGAATTATATTTTGCTTTGGTTCAGATCCGGCAGAATGGATTGTATCCTTCGGACTCTTGGCTGGCGTCCGTCTTCTACGCTCACATGGAGATCCCCCTCTCAAATATCTTTATGGCATCCAGCATCTACATCGTGGTGTGTCTGACGGTGGACCGCTTTGCTTCCGTCTGCACCCCCACCAAGTTCAAGAGCGTCCACACGTCCCGAATTGCCAAGACGGCCATTCTAATCTGCTATCTCCTGGCTTTCGTCATTTCAATCCCGCTAGTTCTGCTGAAGAGGATGTGCGTCCTGGACACTTCCGGTGGCTATAATTTCAAGGAGAATCGACACGTGACAGAGACGATGATCTGGGGAGTGTATGCCATCTCGGCGGAGATCCTCGTCCGCTTCGGCCCCGCTCTCATCCTCACCATCCTCAACACAATGATAATAAGGAGATTCCGTCAGATCACGGAGAAGAGGCGGGAGATGAGACGGGCGGGGGAGACGCTGTGTCGAACGGAGCAGTTCCTGCTGAAAGGGGAAAAAATCTCAAAGAAGATTTACAAGGAAGAGAAAAGACTCGTCGTTCTCCTCATGTCCATCGTCCTACTATTCTTTGTGACCACGACGCCTGTAGCTTTTCTCAATATTTTCTACACGGAGGACTTGAATGACAACTTTTACTTCCAAGTATTCCGTGCCATGGCCAATGATCTCGAACTTTGTAATTTTGCTCTCAACTTCTACATTTATTTTCTGTGCAGTAAGGAATTCCGGAAAAAGTTCCTTAGCTTCTTTCAATTCCTAATTCCTACGAAAGCCAAAAGTGACTTTCAGTCCATCACGCTGCCGGAGGTGTCACATCACAAAGCTGTCCCCAACAACAAAGTCATTCACAACGTGTAATCTGGGTGAGTGAGGGAGACGCGTCAACTTTTCCATCCTCACAACTGCTCTTGCTCGCGCTCCTCTCTGCTGGAGTTGAAAGCAAGATTTAAAAAAGAAAAGGAAAAAAGAAATAAAGTAGAACAGGTTAGCAATGGAAACACAACCATTTTTTGTATTATGTCGTTCACGACACGACAGCGTCATATATCTAGGTACATAGTATATAAGTATAGGGATACATAGGACAGCATTGAAACAGTCAATTATCTTTTTTTTGTCTCGCCTCTTCAACTTGTTGCTATACTGTCTTGCCTAGTAAAACTAAAAAAAGTACTAAAAGTTGATGTTGAAACTGTAGAGTAAAAGCAAAAGTACGTGTCCACATAGTCGTTCGTGATTCAAACATTTATTTTTATACAGAGTTGTCCAAATCCCTTACAATCGCCGTACAACAATCATAGTCACAGTCTCACAGTCTCCTTTGTTCCTGATATTAGTCAGTATTAGTCATTAATCATTAATTATTAAATATTGTACAGCATCTGTACATTTCTTACTGTAGGAATGCTCATGCTGGATTCAATCGAGCACTCAAAGCGGTCACTATATAATTAGTGTAAAAATAACACGAATTAGGTAGACGCGCGGTCAGCGGCCCCAACCTGAACGTGTATGAGTACAAGCAGAGTACATAGTAGAGGTTAATATTATGTATCTGTACGCATACTTACTATTTACAGAGTAATTAGTGAGTTCAGGTAGAAAAATACAACTTTTTAAATAAAAGGCTATAACAGCTAAATGGAGAAAATGATTCTAAAAATAAATTGCAGCCAACGCTAATTTAAATTATGAAAACCCAGAAGCGTAAAACTTAATATGCCCCAAGTAGCCGTTACATATTTTATTTACACAAAATAACACTTTACATAAACCAAATTACGACGTTATATACCATACTAGAAATTTCTCCCTGAACGTGGGTGTCTATGAAAATTGGAACAATATAATTGTGTATAATTAGAAAATCATTACTTTGTACCAATGCAATGTAGTATCTATATAAATGTTGATTGTTATTTTTTAAAGAAACACACACGATAGTGTCCGTAGTGTACTTCGGACGTATGTATTATGTATATTGATCTGTAAAAGGGATTTTACAGAAAAAGAACACGGAGCGGTCTTAAATTTCCTTCACTAAATCGTAAAACTGTGCATGTGGAATTCGTAGTTTAATTTCATGGGTGTAAAATTTGTGGAATTAGGGATGGACTTTGTACAACTTTGTTAGTTACATGTAGGTGTACTTCATTTTAGAGTTTATTGACTTTGTTGTGAGAAATAGTTAAAATTAGACTTTCTCCATACTCAAGCTGTGAGAAATCGTATTGTTCATGTTTAATAAATGCTGAGCGTGAATTTAGTTTTCTCTGTTACTATTTTCTATACGTCACCTGTACAGGTAACGCCATTGTATAGATGTTGCGTCATACCAGGATCGCATATAAAAATATATTTACATTGCATAATTTTTATTAGGTGCTACGGGAAATTATATTCTAGCTAATAAAAATATGTTTTTGAATGCAAATTTTATGACAGCTCTGCTGATGTCAGAGCTCCGGATTTAAGCTCTAAATTGAATTAGGTAACGATGGCAGTGAAGTCAACTTATTTTTCTTTCTAATAATTCGTAGCTATTGATAGCTATTCATACGGTACGGTAACAATTTCACAAAAAATAATCTTTCATTAGTAACAATCAATTTAGCCTGATTGTAGGAATAAATGTTCCCGGAAAAAATGTTCCCGGAAAAAATGTTCCCAAAAATGCTGGACGATGAAAAAAT
>JAQFZC010000930.1:0-37383 GCA_034695205.1 Dicyrtoma fusca | reverse complement strand
TTGCTTTCCTTCGTATACGAAAAACTGCGAACGGCGCTCTGTGTTCAGTGTGTAGCCAGTCAATCAATTGGCGGAGTCTAGCCTTTCGTTTCATCTTCATTTCAACCTTTCAAGGGAGCTTCCAAATTCCAAACAATCTTAGGTGGGTATTTGTGGTAATTATAATAATTGCAAGTTGGTAATTTAATTAATTATACGATACAAGTACATCTGTATAATAAACTACATAAATGACTATGAATGGTCGTTCTGTCGGGCGTCGGACGCCCATCCTCTGCATAATATGACGTAACTGGTATGGTGGAGAGAAAAGTTCTTTATGGAAGCTGCTAAATAGCACTTTTAACAAAATCAAAGAATTTCGTATTTTTAATCAGATCCAAAAACGCCAAATAATTCGTTGTATTGCATGTGGGAGTATTATGCATTGCACTGCGGTTGTAGGATGGTTATGGATGGCCATCCCCGAATTGTATTTAAATACAAAAATATTAACCAAGTCCAAGTATGTATTTATGTGCTTTGCTGAGGTATTTGAGAAGTATTTTTGAATTTGAAATTGAAGTACTTACTTACAAGTTATTATTATTACACAACACGCTCGAGAATGAGAATTAAAAAAAGGAGGATTGAAAAAGGGATAAACTTTGAAAAGTAATATTGAAGCAAAAAAGGAAATTATTGTATGTAAACATTTTAACTGCAGTTGGAATTTATTTTCCGTATCTCATATAATAGTTTAGCATGTTGTTGTAATGTAATTATTATAATATAATATTTTAGTAATGTAGTCGTAGTATATTATGTATGTACACTTCATATTTTCAATTTTTTCTTGTATATAATATTAATATGCAATACGAGGTGTAGCCTTTGTCTACATGCACATATCTCAATATTTTTTTATCAAGTTGTTTTTTTTTAACTTATGAATTTTTCTTTCATTATTTTAATATTTATTTCGACGTGAACTGTATTTTTTTTATGTATGTATTTATGTATGTATGTAGTACAGTAGTAGTAGTAGGTAGATAATTGATGAATTTCTCAATTATGATTTTTTTAATTACAATAATATTCTTACCATGTATGTATTTATAATAATAATTGTATAATATAGAATAATTAATAATATAATATGCAATAGTATAACATAGCATAGGTTTCCTATAACTCTATATCAATCTAGTTTTCTCTCTATGTAACTACTCTGTTGACCATTTTTTAACATTTTTTTTTTATTATTTCTTCACGTTTTTTTCATTTCTTTTCTTTCGTAACGTCATATTCGCCGCAAGTATGCTTTACTCCAAAAAAATTGTATTTTTTCAAACATTTTCATGATAATAATAATAGTAATGACAATAATATATATAATAATAATCTAAAATAATAATAATCATAATAATTTTATCGAAGGTATGTAACAGTATAATAATTGTATAATAACATAATAATAGTTGTTGTTGTATAATGGTTGTTGTAGTTTAGTGTGTTTTTTTCATAATAATAATTATATATATATAATATGCGTCGTACATAATAGTGTAAGGTAGGTAATATATTAATTTAACTATGATATTCATACTCAGTTTCCATAGGTAAATTATTCAATCTTCTAATCACCACATTCCCTTCAATTCTTTTAGAATGAGATATCAACAAGTAGCCGGGGGAAATGGAGGGGGCGGGGACTTACCCCCTGCACTACCCCCAGTCTACTGTGTCCAATCTGCGTGTGTGGTCACAATAGTCATTTTCATTATTTGTTTGGATGGGAATAAAACTTTAAGGATTTCATCTCATCTTGTTCTCTTTGGATTTACTTTTTGATGCTTGTCCAATGATGCTAACTCTGTATTAAGAGGTCATTGTGGCAGTTTGTATCATGTCTGCATTGGTTATGTTCAAATTCATAATACGATTTCCAATACAAAGGGATACTGTCAGCCATGAAGCAATCAAAACTGTCAATATTAGATTATTTCCGTTACGGATATTGGGATGACTGTACTTTCTTTTGAGTAAGAGTCCACCCTAAATCTGTAGTATTAGCTAGTGTGAACATATTATGTATATATATATAATTATATATATTGTTAGAAATTACATTACAGTAATTGTAGATGGATAGGTACAGCTAGCTACACTGACCTGAGTAAGGTAGCATTATTATATTAAATGTAGCAGCGATAACTATAATTGGACTTGAAGTTAAGTCGACCATTAAATCTATACATAAATAGTTTCTCGTCCTGGTAGTAGATATAATATCTCTCACTCTTCACGGCACTGCACTCATTATACGCTACGCAACTATTTCTATTTGAGTGTTGCAGTGTAATAGTTAAAATTATTAATAGACACATGCCTCCATGTGCTTCCCTGGCCCTACTGTCTCACACCCACAATCAATATTATTAAAGAGACGAACAGCAAATTCTTCAAAGGAGATATGCAGAGTGCAAAAACAGTATTCCGGACATATCATATGCGTACATCTACAACACATAGCCCGCTTATGAAGTGTACCTAAAGGACAATGACAATACAGTAATTACTATGAACCTCCTCAGCACACAATCCTCCACGACAAGTTTACTTGGTAGAGAAGATCTGTCTTCCTTAGCCAGCCTCTTGGATTCCATCTGCGCGTCCAGTTTCAGCTACAGTGAGCTTTCAAGCAGCCATCCAAGTATTCAGTTCATGACAAACTTCATTTCCACATGTGCAATAAAAACTCCTCTTGCTCGTCACCAGTATGTTTCATGTATAAGTAGTATTATCTTACTTGACTTACTTTGAGGAAAAGAGGATTGTACAAAAGTTTTACAGGCTCGGAGTCGAAAAAAAAAACAATACACGAAACAAAAAATGTAATAATTGTTTAGCTCATAAAATACGTGTAGTTCGATAGTATGCAAAAAATCTATTTAAAACTGATTACACAATTATGTATGTACATGTATGTGATAAACTAAAGTGTAACAGGAAAGTGGTACACTTACAATATTCCTACACAATGCCCTAATCGAAATAGTCGAAATTCATTATTTAGCATTTATAATCGGAAAATTTTTACTCGGCTAACTACGATCGTAGTAAACTTAGACTGTGAATTAAAAAGTCCACTTTCATTCTTCTTCGCCCGTTCTCCATGAGGAAGGCTTGTCGTGACTTTCGATTTAATTCCACTTGTTCGCACCCCAGCCCTAAAATATTAATTATACGCAATTATATTCGTGCACAATAATTGCTCCTATTGTAAACAAGCCACGTGGAAAGTTACACTCTGATATACACAATCAGGGCAATACTAGTTTTCGATGTAAGCTGCAGGACTAAAATATTCACGCACCATATGTTTATCGTCCATCATATTTAAATGACTGGTATCCCAGGACGCGTGCTGGTCAACCTTTGGATGTTCCATATGCTCCATGCCGAACGGATACATAGGCTGTTGCCCGCTCCCCATGTGCATCATTGGGGGAACTACGCCACTTCCGTTCATTAGACGTTGCTGACTGTCGTACATCTACACAAGCAAATTCAAAGAATATAAGCTGTTGATGCACACATATTATTTCCTTGTTTACACTTGCGTGGTACAAATGCTAGTTTGTAATATCTATGTGTTCGAAAACTATTAACAAAATGCAAGCAGGTGAGTTAGATGAGGGTATATTATATACCTGTTGCATTTCTAATATTCTGCTCGCATCCATTTCTTCCACAAAGCGCCGTCCAAGGAAGCCGCGATTATCCCGATTTGGGGGTGCCTGAGGAGGTCCATGAGAACTCAAATGCTGCTGCTGCTGAGGTGGAGGGGGATTATTTGTAGGAAACTGGGGTTGCTGAGGGTTTGAATTAGGATACATGTTTAACCACGGTTGAGGCTGCTGCCCTTGATGATTTGAATGAGGACCCATATTGTGAGCCCCCTGAACATTGGGTAAAGAATGTGATGGCGGTATTTGAATAGGCTGTGGCAGTTGGTTAGTATCCAAGCAATCCAGAACAGTAAATGGAGTAATACTAACACCTCCACTTGCATTTCCAGTATTTTTCCATGCTCTTTCCCCTCCAATTGGACGTGGTAAACGACGATCCTCGTGTTTGAGCATATCTATACACCAATGTTGGAGATTATATAGTATAACTACAATACGCCTGCTGCTTCATTCAAGATAGCTAAAAGTGTTTCTTAATCACAAATACGTCAACCTTATAAATACGGCACCTTGCCTTGGCATGCACTACACGTACCAATTATAATAACTAAGACGTGGGGCCTAATAGTATTACACAGAATTCAATTTGGCTGGCTTACAAAGCATCAAAAAGTACGAAGATTTAGAATGTGTGCACATACTCTGATTATCATGAAGAGCATCAATGCGAGATAGAAGTGCCTGGGGATCCACGGCGCCCCCAGAATTTGCAAGATCAGCAAGCCCTTGGAAGTCCATCATATGGTCTCCTCCAGTAATTCCATATCCACCAGCCCATCCTCCTCCCCCTTGTTGTCCAGGCCCCCGATTCTGTCTGCCAAACTGAGGTGGCTGAGGTTGACTCATACCCAAGTTCTTGAACTGCTGGTGAATAGCAGACATAGGAAATGCGGAAGACATGGGCGAATTATTACTCTGTTGAGGCTGATTCAACGGTTGGTTTTGATTCTGAGGCTGCGATGGCTGAGGAGGAGTTCCCTGTTGTGACGATGGTTGAGGTTGTTGCTGCTGAAGTGATGGTGGTGGCGGCTGCTGAGGCTGCTGCTTGTTCATTGGCAAGTTGAAGCTGGGTGCTCTAGGATTAAGCCTGGAGGAGATGACGACATTTGTTGGAACCGCGACAGGCCCACCACTATATATTTTAATACCCACACCAATTTGGTGTTCCGCCGTTATTAATGTTACAAACATCACCACAAGTTTACAAGAAAAAGCATGCTTTCTTTCCGTTTGCAATTCAAATCAGTCCTAGGACAAACTGCTCATGTTAGTTTTAGTTCCCATCACTAATTGTCTAATTTGTATCCCTTATCCGTTTTGTACCACCTTTCCTATTTTCGTTTCCTTCCCACATTCTTACGTCGAAAAAGATGTTTCATTAAATCAAACTTCTATTTACTACTTCATCTTCATGCATGAGCAAACACCTTTTCTACTATGTGCCATTTGACTCCCACATACTTTTAAGCAACGGGCAAGTTTTATCTATTTACAACACTTTCCAAGGTTCCCCACTTCAACCCTGGGAATCAGTTAAAATCAATATTTTTGGCAAGTTTTCTCCGCTTGGACAGATTTAAGAATTTGCGAGAACAAACGAATTAAGACAGTAAAACTTTGTTTCGAATTTGCCTTACTCATGCATGTCGATGTTACACACCAATTCTCATCTGCTATATTACCCCCCCCCCTCCCATAAATTACTGAGGTTTTAATTTCTCGTTAGGCTGGCAATATTTCTAAATATTATTCAAAATCTGTCTTACGCTGTCAGAAGTTGGAAAAGATACTAAGCGTGATGAAAGAAAAAGAATAAAAGAAACGAAATTGTTAAGTTTTACAGTGCATCTCAGACCTCAAAAGCACAGTGAAAATATCAAATCGGTAAAAAATACATATTTATAAATTCAGTTATATCTTTATCTTCGGAAAGAAAGACTATAAGAACCTAAATGACATTTAGTTAATGTCAAGTAACGGAAAATTAGAATGAGTAAATAATACTATTTGCAAGAAGAACGTTGGAAAGTCTCAACCGGAGATATAAAATAAATAAAGCGATGTTAAAGCATTATTCGCTGACACCCAACAAATAACTGTACCGATTAATAGCTTCAACTAAACAACCCCAGCGACAAAGACAAAAAAGCAATAAATCGTATTACCATCGAAGTAGTACCCTAGTTCCAAACCCACAGAATTGTTAATTCAACTACAACCATTAGTTCAGCGACTACCCACACCCTGAGACAATCATTTTTGTTAGTTCTAGCCGTCTGAAACGGATTTTTGCCAAATTAAGAACAAACAAGCCCCATAAAAATAAACATGAAGCTCGATTAGTCCGTACCGTACGATATAGGTACGCTGCTAATTGCAGACAGACAGTTATAATTACTGTCGATACCGAGTGGAGGTGTAAGTACAAAAATAAGAATACGATATAGAAAATAGTCTGTCGCGGTTTCTCAAAATTAAGAATATCCTTCTTTCATAATACATATAATACAGATATATAATAAATTAAATTGATGGAAACAACTATCTTGTTCTGAAATCAATAGTATGATGTACTTCTGATACTGACCTGTTGTTCTGGTAAATCATGGGATTGCTTCCAGTAATGCTTGAAGACATATCTTGATGGCTTAGTCCGGCTAGACTATTATGCTGTGGTGGTGGCTGCTGCTGTTGCTGCTGAACAGGATGAACCCCTGGAGGTGGTGGCACAACATGATGACCAAATGCTGCGCCTGTCCTAGACTGACCTAGTGTATGATTCGCCACGTTAATGCCCTCATGACTCACTTGCTGTTGTGGAGGTTGTTGCGGAGGACGATTTGAGAACGGAGTCATTAAATTTGGTGGTGTGTTTTGATTATTTAATAGGCTTCCTCCATGGTTGGTGATGTTTCCGGGGAGCAAGTTGCTGGGACTTGTTGGGTTCAATCCTACAAAATGAGATAAATGTCCGTCGAGTACGTTATAGGCAGAGTTCTGCGGTCCAGGAGGTAACTGTGGCTGATGTTGCTGCTGTTGCATTCGCAAAACAGGAGAGCTCATTGAAGTGTTCCCGCGGTAGCCAGGAGCTTTGGAAGCATCCGCCTGTAGGAAGTATTAAAATATCAACGTAAATGTTTGCAAGGTACTGTTTAACTGCGCTGAATGGTTCTTGGTACTAAAGAAAACTTTCAGATGGTTATTCCACAACATTGTATTACTCAGTGTAGGTCTGTTAAGAAAACAAGCCCCGCTGACATTCAGGCCGATAACAAGAAACATCATAAAGTTAAGAGAGTTTCCTATTATAGAAAAATAAAACGACTTACTTTTGGAACATCTGAATCCGTCATGGAATCCAAATTCTTAGCTGAACTGCTGGACAAATTTAATCCGGCAACCAAACCCCCAACCACACTGGAGCCAACTAATCCACTTCCATTTGGAATTCCACTAGCTTGGGTCATCTGAGCTGTTGTTGTACTAAGGCTCGAAGACGAGATTCCAGAAGCAGCAACCGAAGCAAAATTCATGGCCCGAGCTACGTTCGATCCACCCAAAATATGATTGCTATTCCCTGTTTGATGAGAATTCAGTGACGCTTGCTGAAGACCTGAATTATTCATATTGGGATTGGCTAAATCTCCTGGGAACCATCCGCTTGTTTTACTAAATGTATAATTGAAAGGTGAATACTCCAAAGGAGTCTGGGTTCCTGATGGACCCTGAACCACCGATCCTTCAATACGATTGTTATCTGTCGTATTAGCATTAGGGCGATTTCCTCCGACTACATTAGTGGTCACATTGTTATTCTTGTTTACACTAACTCCTCCGCCAGGAGCTAAATTGGTAGCTGTTCCCGGAAGCTGCTGAGTATTAATAGGAGTGGGTGGTTGAGACACGAAACCAGGACTTAGGATTTGTGAATTGATAACGACGCCGTTTTGATTTCTTACACTCAAACCATCCTTTCCTTGTCCGACAGGAGTGGGAACACTGGGAGATGACATACATCCAGGAGGAGCAATAAGACTGTTAAGGGATGGACTTGCGTTAGTTGGTTGCGATCTTTCAGTTGGCTGCATTTGGACAAGTTGTGGTTGCTTGCTGGTTTGCTGACTGTTAAGATTAGGCCCTAAAATTGGCGATGAGTTCAAGGATGGAGCCAATTGCGGAACTGGGAGCTGTTGTAACTGTGGAGGGGGTGTAACCGGTGTGGGCGTGACTGGAGTAGGAGTGGATGTTTTGTGTTGCTGAGACTGACACGGTGGAGTAGGTGTAGCATTCCTGGGTGGATTGTTATTCATGCTGGTTGGAGCTACGAAAGTTCCCATCGTATGCTGCTGTTGCTGATGACCCAGCTTCGCAGCAAAAGATGCACAAGTTGAATTATTGTTCATTTGGTTCAGTGTACTGTTCTGACTTGGGGTAATTATTAAACTGCGTTTGCCAGCACTTACGGCTTTAAATGTGGCTGCATTGGAAGACGTCGTACCGATGACCGGTGTGGGCTTCTTGATGGTTGGGGAAACAATCGAAGAAGCACTATTTTTTGGTGGTATGATAGGCGGCGAAGCAGGGATTTTTGAGGACTGTTGTTGACTTTTGGATTTACCACTGACACCTCCTACCAAGGGTTTAATCCCCAGAACCGTCTCCGGTGCATTTCCACATACGGACGAAAGGATACTTGCCATAGAAGCTGTATTTCTTTCCACAGTGCTGTTATTTACTACTGAGGTAGAACTCGTCACTGACATCGAGGACGAAATATTCGAGTTGGTCACGGTTAGGCGCACTCCTAAGCCTAGCAATTTCTTTACATCACTATCGGGCTCATTCATTAGGGCCGTGATGAGATTATGTGCTTGTTTCACGCAATCTGCGGATCCTTTAATTTGGATTATTCTTTCGGGCTGCACCTGATTCTTAACCTGCTTCTCAACTTCAATATGTGCTCCTGTAGCTTCACGAATGGCATTGATATTACAACCTCCACGACCAATTACTCTCGAGATTACTGAGGAGGGCACATTAATTTTTTTGGAACGTGAATTTGTACAGTTTCTAGTCACTTCCTTCCAGCCTTCATCCTTTCGGCTCATCTGCTTCGAACCCACATTGGAGCCGACCGAGATGTTTCCACTTCCGGACGACAAGGACGAGTGCTTATTTCCACCGCCCGAAGAGTAATGCGAGTGAGCATGGCTAATATGTTGTTGGTTAGAATTTGAATGATGCTGATCGATTGAATGATCGAATGTATTTTTGCGGAGCTGCGAAGGATTCAATGCGATGCCCATAAGAGGTTCCGGTCCACTCGTTGTCGGATGATGATTTGATTGAGATGAGGAAAGGTGAGAACTATCGATACTTTTACCACTTTTCTTTGTCACTGGAGCGGTAGAGTTACTGTTATTATTAATATTAATGTTGTTATTAAAATTACTGGCTGAATTCTTCGAGTCTTTTAGATTCTGACTTTGAGGTTGCTGCTGCTGCGACTGAGACGATTTCTTCGTCGTTTTATCGTGAATGGGGACAACGGAAGGTTCTTCTTTAGCGTTAGATTTCCTATTTTGTTCTTTGGAAGGAACAGTAGAGGGCTGTTTCAACGGCTTACTATCAGGGGTCACTTCAACTTTTTCTTTCAAGATCTCCTTCTTCGCACTGGGAGTCTGGAGCTGAGGCGCCTCTTCTACCTTCACCTCCTCCTTAGAAGGAGAATTACTAATAGTGTGGGAGTTAATGCTGTTGCTGTTCTTCTTTTTGTTTTTCTTTCGGTTCTTCCCGCTTCCAGCTGGTTTCTCCGGTTCTTTATCCTCAACCAAGAATTTCTCGCTCGACAACATTACTCGTTGATTGATTCCTTCATTTACGAAATTCTCTTTATTTCCTTTTCTATTGCGTTTTCCACTACCATCGACATAATGGTTCCCAGCAGAAGAATTCGACCCTTGGCTGTTTGCATCAATCCCAGAGTCGATTATGCAGCCGTTGTCTTCGTCGTTATACTCGTCCTCTTCTTGCAAAGTTTCTTCTTCTTCGTCTTCATCACTCTTTTCTTCTTCTTCTGGGTCTTTTGCAATTCCAGAGAACAACTGTTTCTTCTCGAGCTTCTTCTTCTTCTTCTTCTCCCTTCGCCGAGCAGCGGCCATTCGTTTTGACTCCTCTCTTGTCCTCTCTGATTCCAGCTCTTCAAGAAGAATATTGGCATTTTTGTTGGCTTCCAAAGCTTGCTTATCTTTTGCTGCTCGGATGTAATCCGCACACTGTTGGCATCTTTTTAACAGGTCAGGTTCATTGGAGAGGGACATTGTGTATCTCTGCATTTCAGCATCGGATGGGAACTGTTGCACATTTTTCACGATCCATCGGATCACTTTCACATGCCCTTTTCGGAAGGCGGCCATGAGGCAGGAAATACGGCGATTGTCTTGAGCATCCATGTCTGCCCCACCTCTCATCAAAATCTGCCCCACATCTAGATGTCCACCGTGGCAAGCAAGCCACAACGGAGTACATCCTTTCTTGTTTCGGGCGTCAACGATAGCTCCTCGCATGAGGAGTAATTCCACAAATCGGTAATGTCCTTTGTCAGCCGCAATTGTAAGAGCCGTGTCACGAGTAGCAGGAACCGGAGGAGCATTTACATCTGCTCCCTTTTCAATTAATATTTTGCCAACTTCCACATAGCCTCCATTTGCCGCCTCCATTAAAGGAGTTAGTCCTGTTTTAGCCCGATGCTCTAGATTTGCTTTCCTCTCCAGGAGTAACTGAACAACTTCTTGTCTACCTTGGAAACAAGCTAGGGTAAGCGCGGTATTTTTGTTAGTCTCAATCTGAGCGTTGATGTCAGATCCCATGTCTAACAGTAATTTTACTGCCGACGTATTTCCGTTCATGGCAGCGAGCATGAGCGGTGAAATGCCCAATTTGGATCCAGTACGTGAATTAATCTCAGCCCCACTGTTCAAAAGTAATTTAATAATGTTCACATAACCACCTGATGCTGCAAGGCTTAAAGGAGTATAGTCAGACACATTTCGATGTTCTTTATTTGCTCCACGCTTTAATAAGAGATCCACCACCTATTTATAAAATAATGACATTAATGATTTTCTCTTTTTCTATAATTTTAATAATAGCCATTATCAGCATCAGCATTGCACAAGTACATAGTAAAAGTGTACAAGCAGTTTGAAACTTACCTCATATCGACCTTTGGTACACGCTAGGGATAAAGCAGTGTCCTTAGTCCGTTCGGACTGAGCCTCAATATCAGCGCCGTGGTTCAGTAAAAGTTCAACTACTTTATCATGACCACCATCAGCGGCCAAAATCAGCGGTGTGCATCCTTTCTTATCACGGTGCTCTGTAATAATCACCAGCAATCATCGATTAAAAATAGTTAAATTTTAGAGCTTACTATGTATTTTCCTAGACCAGCAGCATGTACATATGTGACAACAAAACGTGTTCGCACCAAGTCTGTGATAAATGAATACATATGTGCGTGCTCACCAATATGTGCTTTCCTACTGATGAGAAATTCAACTACTTCTAGATGTCCAGAAGCAGCGGCAATGGACAAGCTTGTTTCACCATTTGATTCAGTTGCGGAATCGACATCTAATGCTTTTCCAACCCCTTTTCCCCCTTCTTGCTGTCCTGAGAAAGTGGTCTGAGTGGATGCAACAGATTGATTTTGCTTCATTCCTATTGCAGAAGGATGCGAGTGCGTTGAAGTTTGGGTTTGTTGATTCGATTGTCTTGGTTGTTGACTACAATTGCTACCTCCAGCTGAGCTCTGTGGACAAAAAGGCCTTGAACGTTTAGCCAATGGCTTTTTTAATTGAGACTGCTGTTGGTGATTCGCCACGGCGGCGGTGGTAGCCGCAGTTGAAGTAGCTCCTGTGCACGATGAAGGAGCTTGAGTGGCCACACTTGATGAAGCCGGTGCTTTGCCCACAATTCCTAAAACAATTGTATTTTCAAGAATTAGATAATTCGGGAAGCATATTATAAGGGGGCAACGGAGAAGCGATTAAATAAATAAATTGTTCGAATTCGAATACTATGTAAATGCACCTATTGATCCCGCTGTTTTCACAATCTGTTCTGGGGCTTTACTTTTGACTGTGGTAGTTCCGATGGTTTTAAGTGCACCGGGCGGGGGTGCGCCTGAGGGCGGAACTATGCCAGCACTTGCAGCTGCTTCTTTAATCGCTTGTGGTAAGGGTGGTGGATGTGGAAGTAATATTGGCGGAGAGAAAGGTGGGACTTGTTGTCCTCCACTGGTTGAACTTGTTCCTGAGGAAGAAGAGTTTATGATTGTTGTCGTCTGCATTGTGGTTGTTGTCATGGGAAGTCCTGTTACAGTAGCAGATGCATTCAAATCGCCAGACGCTAGACCTGCAGGTGAACTAAGTTGGTACGACTGGACATGGACACCACTCGCTGGACTTAGCTATTTAAAAAAAGTATATTATTATGGTCAATGTCCATCATAGCATATGCATAATTATAAGCAGTGATCATAGACGCCCAGAAAATGTATTACTACTACATAGATGTTACTCCGATGTATGTAGGTACGTACTTGTAATGCGCCTTGCAACGGAAAGCATTCCAACGGGAAAGTTGCTGCTGCAGCACTCATTATCATCTCATTAGCTCCGGGCGGCAGGTCCTCTCCTTCAATAATTGTCTCTGTTTCTCCATTTCCATGAGTGACCACGACGGTTGTGGTAGTGGTCGTGGCAGTGGTCGAGCCTGGTCCACCCGACCCGCTAGGACAAGCAACCCCAACACCAGATCCTATCGCTCCGCTCACTTGGCCCCCTAATAACTGAGTTGTTGTTCCAGCGGCAGCAGCAGCAGAAGTTGCTAAAGCACTGAACGAATTATACGCCCCAGCCGCAATGACTTGAGTAAAATCGATTACGTCCCGGCATTTCTCTCCATCTTGAAAAGCTTCGAGCGTGTCTATAATAAAGTTTAGTCATTCATATTTACAAGTAAGTTTCACTGTCCGCCCGATGAACACACTAAAACCAAATAAAACAGAAAACCCATACCTTTCCCTTTTTCTCCTTTGAGTAACTGTTGCTGATGTTGTGCAAATATTTGGCTCAATTGTTTCGGATCCAATTTTTTGAACTGTGAGGAGTTGGATCCCGCTGGGTTCGCACTACTTGCTCGAACCTGCTGAACATGCATCTGAAAAACCGTCGGTGACCCAATGAACTGTGTAATAGTCAAAAGCAATACAAGCAATTGTTTTTGACAACAAATTAACAAGGACTATTATCATCAACAGATTTGCTAATTTGACATACGAGCGTATCTCAAGCATACATTTTTTTTTTTTTACATAAAACAAAAACTCACCTTTGCAGGGGGAGAATTGGGTACGACTGGGAGTTTTATGCCACCATCAAGTTGTCCTCCTGCGGCGGCCGCTGCAATTCTTGCTGAGAAAGGTTGCTGGAGATGGACATCAACTAATGGCATTATACTTCCAGGCGATTGCTGTTGTCCCACTTGCGGTATCGTAGTGCTATTTGAACTGCTTCCTGAAGAACTTACAGTAGCTGCAGTAGTACCAGTAATATTATTAGGACTTGTAGGGCTCGTCAACACTTTGTCACTTCCAGGTGAAGTCCCAGTAGATGATGCAGTACTCTGTTGCTGCAACTGCTGCTGCAATTGCTGCTGCTGGAGTTGAAGCTGGAGTTGAATTTGCTTCCTAGCACTGGGTTTGTTCGCTTTTGCTTTGGGCCGCTCACTAATGGCAGTTTGAGCTGTGACCTGCATTACCTCAGGACAAAGTTGATAACAACAAGTCCATGAATTACTTTCTTTAAACTGGTCAGGGATCAATTCCTAATCAAAAGCGTATTTACAAACAACAAAAAAAAACAAAATGGTTTAAGCTACAACCAAAACCAACCACAACAATGTTATGCATTTGCGCTCAAATTACTACTTATACACAACATATTGCCACCATCCCTGTGTTTCAACAATGATAATGCATTACTAAAGCAAAAAAGCTTTAGTGCCTCTTAACGAATGAAACTGTAAATAGTACGGTAACTTTGCGGAAGCAAAACTAAGTTATATTAGACAAACTTAAATGTTAACTTCAAGCTGGCAAGGTATTTTAAATAAACATAATCAAACAAACTAACGCATTCAATGGAAACATCTTGCACATAATAATAGTACGTAAATATAAAATACAACCAATGCATACGGAATGAAACCACAACTCGTAACAATGGCAAAGTACACACCTGTGAAGGAACAAGTGGTGGTCCGGTGGAAGAAGGAATAGGAGTAGCTGAAGCCGCCACTGTAACTGCCCCAGGACTAAGAATCCCACCGGCATTTACGGGAGTCACGACTGGCAAGGTTGAATTGGTAATTGACCCAGGCGGTGTAAGCGTTGGCATCGTAATGGGAGAAATATTTGCAGCCAGACTTCCTGACTGCAGAGCCTCCATCCCAGCGGGTCTTTTCACATGAACATGATGCTGATGATTACCATCCAGACTTGATTTTGCACATTCAGGACAACAACCACTGTGGCTACAAGAGCTGTTGTTACTACTACTACTACTCGCTGAATTTACAGCCACCACACTTGCTGAGGGTGTCGCTTGTTTCCTTGCTGGTAAAGTGCTAGCTGACGCTGTTGAGATACTCTTCACTTCCGCCATTGAGATACTGTTTGTTTGATTGACAACTCCCGGTGTAGACGCACCCATTGACAAGGCTTGCTTTTTCACTCCATCTCCTATCATATGAAGGGAGGAGTTTTTCGTAAGAGGACTGTCTATCGTGACGGTACCGCTCTTTGGTTTTGCGCTGGATACTGCTTCACCGCTACCTGTTCCCTCCACAGATTTCTGCACAAAATAAAAAGGACTTTACAAGCCGAACACTAAACAACCGAATTTTTTCACAAGTGATCTACGGTACAAATTCCAAAGACAGACATCCTGGGTTTGAGGCCACTGAGGTAAGACAGCAGTATTCTAAAGTTAGCCCGCACTCTAAACATGGCCGAACTACTAGTTAGAATATGGCATTAATTTGCTGGTGCTACCCATCTTAACCTGTTAATAGGACGGTAATTAGCACAGAAACGAGTATTTTAGCTTAATTTTAATAATTCGACGGATAACAAGTATTCTTTCATTTGAATTTTCAATGAAAGACTGCTCTTAGCTGGTTCTTTTTTCAGTAGGTATTTATCAATCAGCTGTTACTGGTATAAAAACGCGCCGATCCTAAACACTAACATTCAAACTTAAATCAAAAAGCAATACGCGGTGGACAATTTAATCACTGAATTGTTGAGACTTTATAGACTGTGAAGAGTTTATCTGGAATGAAGCAAGTATTTACGAAAGTGATGCAATCACAACTCCTAGTTCTGGCAATTAGTCTGACAGTACTGAGTGAAATTGTTGTTACTTACATATATACCTAAAAGCACGTCTAATTGTATGTAACATAATCATGTGGTATTTACGTTCTTCTGATAAGTTGAAGCAAAGATAGCCGGATTCTAAGGGAAAACGGTGTTCGAAAGTTGGCGAAGGTCGGACAGAAAAACTAAAAATGAACCGGGACCATCTTTGAAATTTTTACGGTATACACATAATGGGTTGGTAATCCTGTACGCACTAACGAACAACAACAAATACAAATATGACCGTAAGAAAAACACAATTAAATTAAAAACTCACTTGTTGTGGGGAAGAAGAGTCTAGCGTTGATGTTGACCTACTCTTCCGAAGAACAGATTTACCTTGGTTTTGACTCGCACCTGTACCCAAAAATTTGAAGATTAGTTCACACAATTGCTAGGTACATATATACTATACAGTGCTATGCAGTGTGGGTTACGATCCGAGATCGAGGGAAAACTAATCTACTCGTAAAGACTACTGAATCACACTGGATCCCTTCAAATCAAAAACTATTAAGGAATAGGTATAACAATTAAAACCTGAATTAGAGGAAGTAGTAGCAACTTGACCTTTCGGTCCAGTTTTTCCTTGAATGCCTTTCTCAGCTGCAGCTGCTCGACTTGCTTGAGGTGCATGATCTAGAAGTACTCGAATGACGTTTGTATGGCCACCTCGAGCAGCCTCAATAATCATGGTGGAGTTGTCCTAAAATTATATGTTCATATTTATTAATTTGATTTATATTATTTATATGTCAACACGCTAATAATACAAACAATGCTTAAAATTTTTATATTTCGTCAGGAAATGTTAGTTACGGACTGTACACGAACCTTTAGTTTGTGCAACAGATTCGCGCCTGCAGCTAGTAGAACTTCAACAGCAGCGATATGACCTCCAGCACACGCTAAGGACAGGGGTGTATGGTCATTGCTTGCAGTTTGACGATTAACATCCGCTCCTTTGGACAACAGATACTTAATTACGTCAAGATGACCACCTCGACAGGCTTTCATCAACGGATTTCTACCTCCCTCCGAAAGGTGTTCCTAAAAAGGAAACAAAAGTTTTAATGCCTTTGCTTTTAATACCTTGACCAAGCCATAACACAAAACCTCTGGAGGCAACAAAACAATTAAGATGTACTCACCGGATCCGCTCCTTTATCAATAAGCAGCTCGACAACATCCACATGCCCGTTTTCACAGGCGTAGGACAAGGCAGTATCTCCTGTTTGAGTCTCACGATTCACATTTGCTCCGCGTTCAATTAAAAACCTTGAAAAATAGTAAAATAGATATATTGCTTGTATTGGGAACTCTTAACAATAAAAGATCAATTTTGTTAACGCTATAGCTAAACACTGATTTTCAAAATGTATCCTCTATCGACGATAATCTCAAAACTACCCGCTGTATCTCGATCTATGACTGTCTAGCGCACCCGGGTTATCCCTTCTAAATTACATTCAACCAACATTGATTTACCTACCACTTTTAAGCATTAACGAAGGACTGCAAAGGCAACTTTTGAACAGTCTGCTCTTATCCAATGTACATTACATATTTATTTGTTCCATCGAGAAAGTAGGAATCATAATCATGGATACTTACTTGACAACTTGGTAATGGCCTTCTTGAGAAGATTCCATGAGAGGGGAGGAGGCGCCTAGCTCAATGTCAGCACCAGAATCACATAGCACTTCCACAACGTCACGAAAGCCACCACAAGCTGCCAATGTCAGGGCTGTTTCATGCGTTTCCTCTGTCTGAGCGTTGATTTTGGCGTCATTTTTAAGCAAGCATTTCACTACGCTTAAATGCCCTTCCCTGGCTGCTTCCATCAATGGTGTGTAACCTTCATCGTTTACCTATAATCGTACATTTAATTTTAGACACCTCCAATTCACCCGTGTCCTGAACATAATTTCAATAGAAGTCCCTTAAATGTACAAAGAACTGTACCCACAAACCTAGTATGTCATTTACCTAGGTACATTATTTATTATTCTGCAATCTAACAGAAAAGTTCAACACAAAAAAACACTCGTTTACTGTTGAGCGAAAACGAACATAAAAAGGGGAAAAAATTAGGGGGGAATTAAACATTGCATTTTTTAAATTTAAAATTACAACTTCATAAAATAAACGTCCATACCTCTTCAATATTTGCCCCACGCTCGATGAGAAGTTCGGCCAGCTTTACGTGGCCTCCACAGGCTGCGAGGGTCAATGGTGATTCGAAGCTATCGGCAGGCATGTTTACCTAAAACGTTATTAAACAGTAACAATTATCAACGCCTTTTCATACCCATGTAACACAGTTGTACTATACTTATATTATAGGATTAGGTAACAAACCTGAGCTCCCGAGTCTAGGAGGAGCCTAGCTACTTCTACATGCCCATCCATGGAAGCTTCCATCAACGCTGTATGCATTTCATCAGTTTTATGTTGCTTTAAACAAACACGAATGAAAACCAAAATTATTATCACAGAATTGCAATTGGGAAAAAAGATTGAAAGTTCTATTCTACGTTTATGTGCAGCAAAAATCTTACTTGATCAGCACCAGCTTCTAGGAGGAATCGAACCATTTCGAGATGACCTTTGTAGCAGGCAACGGTGAGGGCAGATTCTTTGAATTCATTGGAGTGGGTGTTGATACCAGCTCCATGGTCAAGCAATATCTAAGGTACAAAAAAACTGGGTCATATATTTGCTTCACGTAATTTACAAGCATACAGAGTGTGTTCGTTAAAAAATAATAGGTAGGTAGGCATTCAAATATACACTAATAAATAATATACACGCTGAAGTAACAGTAAATTGCGTTGTACACACCTTAGCTACACCAACATGTCCGGCTGAGGCAGCTTCCATGAGGGGGGTATGACCATTCTCGTTATTATCCTCTACTCTGGCACCGGATTTGAGGAGTTCCCTCACGATATCTTCGTGACCCGCCGCACATGCGTACATTAGTGGACTGTTGCCTGCAAAGCACGACAATAAAAACTCAAGGTCAAAGGTAACCAAGTTATATATATTTTCGATGGTACATTCGTACCTACAAAGTCTTATCATGAGAATCGTAACTATGGAACATACTCAATCAGAATATCTACTTAAGTTTATTTTTCGTAGACCTGTATCAAAAATATTGTGTTGTATTTTAGTTTTCCTTTGCGTCAGAATAAAAATATGGCGAAAGCTAAACTTTCAGAAGGTTATCTCACAACATTAAAATCATTCTTTGCCCGCTTGAAAAACAAACTAGCGCCGAATATTCAGGCCGATAACAAGCATCATCATCAAGTTACGCATCAACAAAACAAATGTGTTCAACAAAGGTAAAAAAATAAAATACGAAGTACAAATCAGGCAATAGGTATTTCTGATTTGTAAATACAGATATACAGGTAAATAAAAAAAATAGTAAACAAGCAGTCGTTCAGTGTGAAAAATTTGATCCTAGTCTTAAAACGAAGACCCTTGATTTACACAAAACCAAGCATTTTACCCGTGACATCTGACCGAGGCATAAAGAAGAACACAACCTTAATACCTTACGCTATGAAAACCTTTTAATAGATGCCATTTTTTGTACCACTCACTACGTAACCTGATCATATATAATAAATGCCAACAAAATTATTAGTACCACAGGCAGATTGGGCGTTCACATCAGCACCATGGCTGACGAGGAGTCGGACAATTTCAACGTGTCCTTGAGAGGCAGCATCCATTAATGGAGTCAGGTCACCTTTTGTGCCACGATCGTCCACATTAGCTCCCATTGCTAACAAGACCTAGAAACCAAAAGATTATTCGGACATTAGTTTCTTAATTTCGTGATGCATACACTCTTGCTTTCAAATTCAATATTCTTCTAATGCTATCGTAACAATTAAGCCAAATCAGCAGCACAAGTAACTTTATTACGAAAAATACCATTACACGACACACTACTGTTTTACTGTTTTGCTACCCCAAGAACAATGCTTACTTGAGCCTGTCACTACAGTAATGATTCAATTAATAAGTAATTAATTTTATATAATCGTAAATTTTTGCAAATGCATTACACTGCAATAATAACAGAAGTGGTCATCAGTAACCAAAATGACTTGGCTTGGAGATTAATCCACAAGCTAAGTTTTTCCTAATTAAGTTTATAAACGCATAACACGAGCAAACACATTTCTGCACAAACAATAGACTCTTATATTAAACTGTATTTAGTGAAATTAAATGAATTATCGTCTACCTCATGTCTAGCTGGGACAATAATATTCCAAGGCACTGTACATTCTCCATGATATTTAACTTTTTAAACCTATGCCTACACTATCAAGTATAATCACACGCTCTGATATTGGCATTTTATCACGGCTGAAATTATATGGACGCATCAACAAATTTTTAGAGCTTCTAAACTGCAATCATTCCAGAACTAAGACGGTATCTATCATTCACACTAATCTCAAAATAAGAACCCTAACAGACACTGGTTCATTGGATTTACCTGCACAAATTAAAACGCTCGCAGAGTACCCTACCACAGAAAAATATACAGACATACTGAAATAAGCTGACGCTATTCCTAGGTAAATACATAAACACATCGATACACCGCTTCTTCAAGGGGAATGCCGGTCAGACCAGTTGAAGGAGACGACCGGTGTATGGCTATACCGGATTCAGACAAGTATACAGGTACAATAAGTTTAAATGACGTACGAGTAAAGATTTGTCAAAAATTGCTTTATGTAACTCAAATTGACAAAATTTTCATTATATAATTAGTTTCTCTTTTCTCCTACTAAATATAGCGGGAAATAAATTCTGAATAACAAAATAAAACATTATATGGAAGTATTAAACCATCCAATGGAAATTGAATAGTCTTATAATGGAGACTGGCGATTATTTAAATTACACGGAGTAGCCAAACGTTTCAATTTCCTGATTGCTTTTGAAATCTGAATTACCCTGATGTTGTTCTATAGGCAATAATTTCAGCTCTTTTTACTATTATTTGGGGGACAAGAAGTGCTGACATATTCATACTGCGGCTTAATCTTAGAAACCCAATTTCGACCGTCGATTTTCTTAATAATCGATAACAGGAGATATTATATTCTATAATTTTCAGAAATATTTAGAATCAAGAAAGAACTGAATCGTGGTCTTACACACTTCTATAGATTTCAAGACCAGGATGTAGATGTTAATCACAATGCATTCTAGCGTGTGCCTACAAGTGAGACCGGCTTAGGGAGGCAAACCGTTATAAAGCTGCCCGGTACAAAAACTGTGCACTTGTATATCAATAGTGTATGTACTAATATCAGATGTGCATGGGAAATACAATACAGCTCAGTTTAGCGAATAAACCGGTACACGTTCGGCCGGTATATAGAAGTTTCGCTGTATGTCAACCCATTAAACGGATAATAAATCAGTTATAAACCTACAAATAGAATAGGCAGTCTCAAAATACCGTCTGATTAGTATATTTTTTAACATGTTTTATCATCACTATAAAGCGTCTGCTAAGAAGCAAAATGAGACATAGCCAGTACAAAATCATAGTCAATGCCTCATTTGGCTTCTTAACAGACGATATGAAGATCAGCATAGTTTTGGATAAAATAATGGAAATATTAACCCCGGGACTACTGGCCAGTTATATACAACATTTAATACGTGCATGAATTGCCTGTGTATTAATTGCCAACGAAATAAAAATAACAAATTTGGCTTACCCTTGCGAGTTCAAAATAACCCGAAGAGCAGGCTAGAGCTAGCAAACTATCGCCTTCTTCCATGGAGTCATTTCGACCTTCCTCAATGGATTTCCTGCAACTCAAGAAACAACGGCGGGTAAGTGGTAAGATGGCATTTTCTATGTAATAAACATTAATAATAATAAATGCCATGTTCCTGCAATGCAAATTACCTCTGAGAATCTCTCATACGGTTTATGGCAGCCGATGCTTCCCCTAACGCTGAGGAAACTGTCAAGGTGAGCTTTCTTAAGTTTTCGGGATCAGACATTAGTTTCCCGTCCGTAAAGCCTGAAATGATTCAAAAATAGGAAATTACAACTTAGCACCGCGTTATAAATCTACCATTTTGTCCGCATTTGCATCCCACTTCTGCCTCACGTGCCATTTTTTACCTCATTACGAGTTCCACATTAAACCCAATTAGGTAGGTATGTTATCTAAAGTTATTGCTAAATTTTGAACTTACCAGCAGCTTCAAAAAAGGCTTCGAGCCGAGCTTGGGCGTCAGGAGGGATACCGGGGACACTAGAGGTGTCTCCATCAGAAGGTAAAAGGAATCCTGGTGGTTCCAAACCGTCGTCATCCTCATCGTCATCGTCGTCAGACTCGTCTCGCTCTAATGACTCATCTACTTCACCCTAGAACCAAAAACGTGGATTTCAAAATAATTACCTAAATATATTCGCATTTAGACAGACTGCAGCAACTGACCCACAAGTAAACCAAATACGAAGAATATGAATTTGAAAAATCGAATTATCGTATTTCAGGTCTGTTCGTTCAATAAACTTACTGGTGATAGTGGCGTACAGACAAAAAATCTAAACTAACGAAGTCCTCACACATCAATCAATCAAAAGACAAGCAATACAAAAACTCTATGTGATATATGTATATAGATATATATACTCAATCAACCTAGACAGAACTGGAAACAGTTTGAACCAATATTTCAAAAATCCCCAAGCTTAAAACAGACTTCGCTCATTTATTAATTAAGATTTATCTCCTACCTCCCACTTCAACAGAACAGCCAAGTCTACGAACTAAAGTTTATGCGACACATTAACTCTGAATACGGAACGTGAGTACGTGAAATGCTGATCATTCCAGTAACTTACTGATCGTCACAAATGAAGACATTCACAGATAATCTCTCTCTAACATAAACTGTCTATTAATTACTACAAGCGCAACTGATGATACATGTTGAACAAACAATAATGTAACGGTGAGGCTAGAGACAAAACTCTCAGCTCAATTGTATTATAGCTGTTAGTTGCACAATAACAAGAGTGAAATATGTATTTCATACACGCATGGGAATTATGTACCTGTGCATGACATAGTGTTGACACATTTGTGCTTCTCAAATTGTGTTCCACATCAGCTGCATGCATCCTCCTTCTCTTTCCTACTATCACCCTAACTTTCGCACCTCAAACAAAATGTGAAATGTTTCACGTAATCGTAACATTTACACATCTTTCACTGATGTCCATCAGAAGAACATCAGGCGTATCATACGTCCTTTACATATTTGCAATTTAATTCTTTACTTTCATGCACCGCCTCCCCCTTCCCTCACATGCTTTAGGCTATTCGGTACACGAAATTAATACCCGGTCAACCTGTTACTTACACCTACTAATAAGACAAAAACACCATCTCATAAAGCAGATAAACACGAATCCTCAGACTGGAGATGTATTCTTGTGAATCTGGAAAGTTACCAGTACCGATACGCATAGAAGTGCGGGAGAGATATGTACGCACAACAATTTCATGCAGAAGGTCCTGCTTGGAAGACGGGCGATTGCAGCTAAATACAGAACGATACATAGACAACTACTCATATCAGAATAAAACATAACTGCTTAAAAAATTATGCTCGCAATACAAATGTGATACCCGACTGTCCCAGATTTCCACGTCATCCTAAAATTCTAATGCTTAAGCGTACAAAAATTGTAAGGGAATGTTTTTACTAAAACGCCTTACACTTTTGATGTTAAAAATTCAGATATTATAACTCACTGAGACCTCTAGAAAGGATATATAGCCATAAAATTCTGAGTCTGAAGTACAATGCCAAATAGATTATCTATCGTCGCTGCATCGCATCGACTAGCTCCTATGCATACTCGGACCGGAGCAAATCGTTCATTTCTGTGGATATTCTTATAAATTTTGACCCCTGATCAAACATCCACAATAGTTTAAATAGAACATATGCTAATATACATAGATATCTATCTATGAATTCCTTTTCATACTCTGACGCACACAAAATAGTGAGATGTACCAAGAGAATAATATCAAAAACTTATTCAGAACACTAAGAAAGCTAAATTACAATAGTCAGAGCTAAAAGGCTCCTACGATTAGTAATTCTGATGTCTGATAAACTTGAAGAGACTACTGATATTCCTTATCAGTACAGAATCGTGTAGATTAATTCAGGGCTCTGAATTTAATTTAACATATCACTCGAAATAAAATGCAGTCAGCGAAGACAAAAGGATGACCTTGATAATTTTTTCAACCTGACAACTAAGTTACCTTTGTTATATGTGCACTAACTACCGGATACGCTAAATCATCTACCTCCTAACTCAAAATATTCAACACTACATTAGTCAATTTCGAAAATATTGCCAATACTAACTAAAAATTAAAGGCTCCCTCAAAGAAGGACAAGAAAATATTCCTACACTGCAAGCTTACACCTGTGGTTCGGAAAACTTAAGCCTTTAGCTGGAAAAATTAAGAGGGACTTTAAACTTTCCTAATGTGATTCAGCCAGTCCATTTAACAAATCTATCTTTCATGACAAGCAGGCATTCAGAGCCAAACGATCTTAAATACAAAACATAAAATGTATACGCTCTAAATTAAATCAAGCACAACATTAATACGAGTAATAACAACAATGATGATCGATATTATCTGCGACACAATAATCCAAATCTGATACAAAAACGTGGATCGGTCCGTCCTCAGCAAATCATTCATTAACGCAATTAGCAGAAAATTGCTTCCCAACGAATGCATCATGTACGGACCGCTGAAACTCTGAGACTTGTTAACAAAGCAGATGAAAAAACAATCATGTAACTTTTCCTACCCGAACAAATCAGTACGAAAATTATTGATTATTGAATATACCTTATTAATGGGAATGTTAAGTGTGGCTAAATTAAAAATTGAATAAAATTTATGGAATGCTAAAAGAGACTTACATCATCATCGTCTTCTTCACTCGACGAGTTGATGAAGTCCAAGGAGGATGCGAAATTATTAGCGGGACCGGAAACATGATGAGGATGATTGAGGTCAGGCGAATTGTCCTCTCCGTCATCATTGTCACCCGCAAGGTCATCTAGGTCATCGAGGGGCTGTTCATCATCCTCATCTCCATCTACGTCCACGTCAAGATCATCATCCTCTATATCTTCTACGAGACAGGAGGTAGAATTGGTGGTCGACGGAATGGGTGAGGAAGGCGGGTTGATTGGTGGGGATGATGGGGTTTGAGGCACACATTTCGAAGCATTATGTTGATTCCGACGGCACCCGCCGCCACTACTGCGATTCTCTTTCTCACCGCCTGTCACTTTTGAACTCATTCTCAACATAAACATACAATCAACAATACGATATTGTTGTGTATATCCAGGATATCGAAGCAACGGAAACTCGAAAAAAAAATTCCAAACTACCCACTACCAGTCCGTTAGTAGTAGCGTGGACGTCGACAAACAATAGTAATAAACCACACCACGGATGATCCTCCGGATGACGGACTGCCGACTTGATAAAATAGATCCGAAGAGTCCGAGAACTCCCACCACCACAAACTTCTTGAAAAGTCAAATAAATCGAGAGTCTCTTCAGTATGAGTCCTTAACTGTTTAACCATTAACCATAATTTCCAACAAGATTTTATCCTTCGAATACAAATGACAAAATCGAACAAAAAAAAACAAAACGAAAGAAACAAAATGATTTTTTTTCTTCCTTCGTCCTCCACACAAACGATGAACCAAGTAATACGGTCTCTCTCTCTATCTCTCTCTCTTTAAACTCTTTGAATTAAATTTTTGTTAACTGTTGTAAATGTTGCTCTCTGTATTGATGTATCTACTGCTATTTTGTTAAATACTATATGCGTTCTACACTTTTTTTTTAACTCTTCTTGCTACAGTATAAGTATGTAATGTAGACCTACGAGATAGAATAGAATAGACGAACTTACTATTATTATTACTACTATATATTTTTATATTATTATGTTTGTAAGACTGGGATTGCAGCAGTCAGTTAATCACTTGCGCTGATTCTTTAAATTGACGGTTCAAAGGTCAGCTCAAGTCTTCTTTCTTGATGATGATTTCAACTTAACCTAATTAATTACGAGTGGAATACTTGTTGTTCGGTGACAATTCTTGGCTTTATATTGTATTTTCTTTGGGATTTAACTTATCTAAAATGTTGAGTTTTTCCACTCGTCCTTCGTGTCAGCCATTCTTTCACGTACTAGTATGTATTCACCGTATGAGACTTGAACAGAACACACACACAATCCTTCCCTATTCATTCGGTATTCCGTCTGTGTAGTATTTATCGTCTGAATTTTCTATCCATGCCCTCAGCCTCATGAAATTTCTGTTACTGCCAAAACATGACGCCATTCACTGAAGATTTCTAGGATTTTCTCTACTCAGAGCCATTTCACACTCAGCCCAAAGAAGAACACACTACACTCGCTCGCACACACACACACACACACACACAGTATCCTCCATTCCTTTAACTCTTGTCAGTGCCTAGCCTTTTCCTTCCCTTTTGCCTGCATTCACATTTCAAATCCCTTTCCTTTCCTTTAACACTAATACTGCCTTTCAAATGCCTTCTGCCTTCGCCGTCTCCACACTACCACGTCTCTATAGCACCTCCCTATATCCATAGGAACACATCAAGCCCATTTCCCATATGTGTATGCGAAGGAGGGACGCTATAGGTATAGCCCCAACAACGTTCAAATGTTAAATAAGTGTCCCCCCCCCAGTGAAAACGTCTATCTCTATCTATCCACTATCCACGGCAGTACGAGAGCACTCTACTATCTTCTAGCACTATCTACCCCCTAGGGGCCTCGCATATACTCAGTCCGCCTAGTGGAAGGCCCTCCTAGTCAATTCTAGTGCCATGCTTGGCAAAGGGGGCTTTCTGAGACGTCACAAGTGACAGGCCCCCACCGCATTCTTTCCTGCGGTGGGGCATGCATAAGGTGTAGTAGTGAACACTGTGCTTAAAGTAAAGTACTTCGTTCGTGTGTGTGTGTGTGTGTGTGTCTGTCTTGTCTGGCTTTAGTCCTATACAGTACTTTTACTAGTTTACAGTCTGCCAGGGGTGTCTCAGCCATTACTTCTCGACGTTCGGTGTGGTTACACGATGTATGATTTGGGTCTGGATGGGATAGTAACGCTCATGGAGGGTGGCCCCCTTACTACGTGCGCTCCCTCACTTAGTAGTTAGTACGTAGTGACTGGGATAGTACTAAACTAAAGCTCAAGTTAAACGTATAAAGCTGGTTCGGGTTCGAGCATAGCGTGGGGCATAGGGGCCCTCATTAGTGTGTGGAGGTATGTACGATATGGAATGGAAGATCCGTGGCCGTGGTGTAGTGCACAGAATGCACAGAGACTGCAGACACATGTACGGGGCCTCCCGTGCCTTCCACTGTCGTCAACTTCGGCCCAGCGCTCCACCTTTTCCTCACTCTCACAATTCCATAATTAATCGGACGGGCAGGAAAACGTGGACCAGGATGGAAAGGGGGAAAGCATGCGTTCATTGGGACCCGTCCTCCGACGAGGCAAAACTAGAAACGTTCCCATCTCAAGGTGCAAATGTACCTTTTGTCCCTTCCCCATAAGGAGTGCATTGAACTCCATTGAAACTGCGGCTACATATGTACTGCGTACGCTACGGCACACACACATGAATCCTCAATTTATTTTTCCACAGACCAAAGAGAGAGAGACCGTCCGCCAGGCAACCCCAGCCACACCAGCCTTTCTCCAAGGAGTTAAAGAATGCGTCGAGTTACTTGGCAGGAGCGAGCGGCCCCCCCTTCACCCCCCTACCAACTATACCGGCTCTCAGCACTCGGCTCAGGCTCAATGCTGCTGACTAGTGAGTGAGGGAGCCTCGCACTCGCACTGCCACGAACTCCCAGTAGGGACCACTCATTTATAATGGCAGAGCGGAGCAGCCGGATGGAGGAAATAAGACGTTTTGCACACTTTTTCCAGATTCCTTGTATTCTAGTTTCCATTTTTTAAAAGTCCTATTATGGTGGGGTTCAATTTCAATCCGTTTTGAATCGCATTTAGGGTAAAAATAGGATTTACCTTTCTTAACTTTTTTAAAAGTGCTTGCCCAAACTGAATCGTTGAATGTGATGACTTTTGCAAGGCTCCGTATTTACTGCGTATTCCCTCTCTATTAATTCTATATTCTATGCTATAATAGTTATACAATCTTTCAGCCCATTTAATTGTTTTATTCCATGAGACTGCTGCTGTTTATCTTGTAGATACGTTTCACTGTGGGGTCGTCCATCAATTACGAGTCCGATTCAGCCGGGGGTTGGAGTGTCCATGCACACAGTGTGCTAACCCTGGGTTATACGAAACGCAAAGAGGGGCGGGGAAGTAACGGTCAAATATTAGTCTTAGTCCAGTCTGGCTCCTTTTTATAGATACATATCTGTATTTTGAGCTTTTAAAGCAAAATTATGTACGTGAGGCTTTAAATAACGTTTTATTACTAATCAATTCGAAATAATGCTTTAAACCTATAACATTTGTGTTTAATTTCGTTCCAGCTAACATAAAACCTTAGCCAATTTGGTTTTTTAGAAAGTTCGAAACTCAATAAAATTATTGTTTGTAGTTTAAATTGTATTTTAATACTTTTGAAATATTAGGATTGAGTCTTTAAAAAATAAAATCGAAATTTATCAACTGGAAATCTGGGAAATATACGAAAAAACTGGAAATCGCTCCTAATTATCAGGTCCTTAAATCTGAACAGATCTGATGGCGTGTCCATACGAGTTTGTTGTTACAAAAATTATTGTTTGACACTAGTATATTATGTAACTTATTCATATTTATCAACAAATAATTTTTATAACAGACGTAAGACATATTCGCAATTAGGATTAGCTGCCCTTAGGATTACCCCCCTGTATAAATAAGTACGTAATAAATCAGGAAGAAATATAAAATGAACTTTTAAAAATTAAAAATGAGACAATCAAGAGAAAGTTTGAAATAAATCACAAATCGTGGAACTGTAGGAAACCGTTTTTCAATAGCCAGTCGAAATTGCCAGTGTCAACGTTTTTCCAGAGATGGAGATGGACAAGGCAGATTGAGGCCCAAGGACAAGGGAAGAGCACTTGAAGGATCATTTTTTCTACTTTTTTGATGACGTAATGGATGGACTGCCCCTTGGCCTAGTCCATGATATTATTTATTTCGTATTTTCAGAATGATTGCATTCTTTCCCGCTCGGCCTTTGAGCAGATCTCGAAAGCAACAGCCGCATCTCGTGGCTGCGTTTCAAAATAACTGAAGGCGTGATTGTTGCCATTGAGCAGTGAAACGAAAGGTGGAAGAACATCTTATCAGTGACTTTGTTCAGTACATTTAATTATGGCGTCCGTTCCCTTAATTTTTCATTTATTATTCGAAATAAAGAGTATTTTGGATAGTAGTAACCTTCCTTACAATTAGTTCTGAAAAGTTCATAAACGTGGTGACGGACAAAGTGACAACAGTTTTTGTACAAGTAGTTAGTAACAAAAATTCTTGTTTGCCAGCAATTTAGTTGAAAGCCTATACACAGACACAAACTCTTCCTTTCATTCATAGCTTTGAAATCCCTACTACGAAGAATTGCCATCGCATAACATCGATGAACTCAATTTTGTTTTCATTTGTTTCTGAATTTAAATTAGCCAGATTCAAATTCATTGCAAATCTTGGCTCACCTTTCTCTTTTATTATTGCCATAGACGTACACTTGTAAGTAGTAGAGTTTTTGACATATTTTTCATTGCTTGGAAATATTTCCTGGGGATTTTTATATGAACATTGGGAATTTACGCAACACAAGCTTCAGTGCAAATTTTGATCGGCAAATATTATCAGCGCAAAATTACAATATTAAGCAAGTAAATTGTCTTATAATAGAAAAGTAACGCAAAAAACTGTGTTTTGAAGCAGTAAAAGGCTAAAATATATTTAATTACATTTGCAAAATTCCCTGTAAATTTCCTATTTAGTCCGAGGGAAAACAAGAAACATAAGGAATTTTGAGCATCCGAAATTTTCAGAGCAGATTTGGAATTTATTGGAAAGTTATGATATCTATAATACTCCGGGCATACCAAACACAAAATGGGAATTTAACCATCCCTACGTGGAAGAGAAAATAGTCCACAAATTTGAGAAATTTCATTCAACGAAATGACGACAAATACACAAAAATGTCCGAAAAGTCCCCCCGTATATGTATATTCATTCCCTTTAAGTTTTTCGTTTACTGTTTATTCCCAGCTTTCTTACTTATTCCTACTTTGCATTTTAGAGAGGAATAATTTTATTTATAATATGTACTTGTAATATCAATTAACATTTTCTTTCATTTCGTCGACTTGGCCTATTTTCCCATACAACAGTGCCTCTATATTTACAAAAAGGTGTTGCTTAATAAATTTAAATAATGTTACGCTTGTTAATATAATCATACAAATTCAATCTGAATTATTTTCCGTCAGTTCTATTAAAGTTATAAAGTGTGGAAATTTAACCGTGTTCCATTCGAAATTACCTAAGGGCATTAAATTCAGCTTTTGGAGCATGAGTCTTTCTTAATAGCTTTAAACCGGGATAACGCTGTACTATTTGGAAGTTTTAATGCCTATATCGGCGTTGATGCACAGAGTCTTTACTTTTCCACTAGGGTGTCGAAGTATTTGTTCAAATAATCTTTTTCCAATTTATTGTACGCGTAATTAACTTCAGTGAAAATTCTTTTGACATGTAAAGCCCTTATTTTAAGTAGGAGATTATTTTGTAAAATAATCCATGAATATCAATATTAGTTCCTGATTCCGGACTTAATGTAATTTGAGAAAACAGCTTCCTGCACTAGGCACTAATAGTAATCATTTAAAGCAATTAAAATATTATATAACAAATAGGAATTTTTAAAAAAGTCTTCTTTTAATACACAATTGGTAAAAAGCTAATTTCGGATTGAATACCGTAACAACTCGAAAGTCGAAAGATTGCCATTATTCAAACTTGGCGCTCAAATCCTAGCAATCTTAAGAATGCCGGCCATCTTTTCCACATGGCTCCCTCTACTTGTATTTCATCGGAAATCTTCATGGGGTAATGCTATTTTAATGGATTCCTTCGGCCATTTTTTGAATTTTTACGGTACCTACATGATTTCCGATATGGATTAAGTTTTCTGCTTTACATAGATGCTTTGTGAGGAAACTCCCAAAAATATGTTTTAATAAAGCAATACTGTAGTATCTAAAGATTACTTATGAAGGTGAATAAGATTTAGAGCAACATTCATATTATTATATATTTTTAGATAAAAATTTATTCACGTTTTAATTAATAAACTAACATGTTTCGAAATCATTACAGCAAATGTTGGTTGTAGTATATATGGTGGTCTTGCTGTCTATTAATAAACACTTGCACATGCATGTGATAAAAGACAAAGTATAAAAACAAGAGCATACAGTACATAGGTATATGTATATAAAGGTAAACGGATAATGGGTCCTAACTAGGGTGAAACTAATATTGGTCTAGAGGAGGTAATAATAATAATAATTATGAGAATTACTAATTCTCTACACTACATGTCACAATAAGTACTTCAAAAATTGTATAAGTATTACAAGAATAATTATAATTATTATATTACTACGGTTTCCATTTCCGTTCATTGGGTATTTTATCCGCCTGATCCAGCATGCGTTCATTCACGTGTTGCCTATAAGTGGGCAGATGTATCCTTTTTTTTTTTTAACTCCTTCGATTTTGCGGACTTTGTTGTGGGTATCTGACGTCTTGATTGGATTGAACTTAAAAATATAATCCGTCGAATAACTTCTAATATGCGTTAGGCAAATAGACATTAGGCTGATGTTGCTTGACCTTGATTCAGATTGAAATTAACATTTCTAGGATTAAAAGTAGCATACTATGAATAAGTACTTAACAATAAAATTCTTACATTGTACAGTATTTGCAGTTTGACAGTTATTCTACTTTACTAGCAATATTTGATTAATACTTAATTCTATGTGTGATATACAAAGGAATTTTATTTGTCATATCGTAGTTTAAGAAGCAAAATTATGCACATCCAATTTTGGCTTAACGCAAAATGATGCATGTCCATGGGTGTACCGTGGATGCGAATCGTTTTGCTACTTAAACGACGATGTCATGGTACATTTTCAATTCCACGTTTCGGCAAAACTACATATAGGTAATAATAATTATTGTTATACAAAATACGTATGTAAATATATTAATTTATTGGACGATCTTTCATTGGTTCGCTTCAAATATAATGTAGAAGGACCTTTATTTCTCACATCTCACCCAACGTAAATACATGCATAAGTTTTCATCTTGTCATTTTCATAATCCATGCAAATACATCCATACCAGTTAGCTTTTCATTTAATTGTCTTACTTGTTTATCATTTATTTATTTATTGTATTATATAATAATTGGTATTCGTAAAAGATTCTATGTAAAAGTATTTTTTGTGTACATCATGCTGTGAGCAGTAGTCCAATATGCGAACAGCTTGTTTTGTGTTGTATCTTGCGCAAGTACCTATGTACTCTAGTAAGTAGTTTTATCCATACCTACATAACTTGTGGCTGTTACATACTATTTTTAAATGTTGAAAACCCCTCATCACAACTATAAAAACTCCACAGGCTACCTACTAATTAGTACTCACAGACAGCAGTACTCTACTCTACTTTTTTCATCTATTTTGTATGAAATTAAGCGGGCATCATTTGAGTCATTTACAGATACAAGTTTCTTACCTGCAGCTCTTCTAACATTGATCATAGTCGTTGAATCAACGACATTTAAGCTAAAGCTATCAAAAATGTAATTAAAAATGGAAAATTAATTCGGAAAATTCGGATATATCCTTACCTACTACTTATACTGCTATAATACATTACATCCCATATCCAACATAAATGTGTTTAGTATATATCTATAAAAATTTGGATTTTGCATTGGGAAATGCAGACTCGGGAGGTAATTTAAAGATACTAAAATGTAAGTAGGTAGGTATGTAGGTACAGTTGATGATAGTACGTCGTTTTGTATAACAAGAAATCTATAATCATAGCATATTTTTATAAAATGTAAACCCATCCGGTAACCAAAAGAGTGTGACGCACCCTTGTAAAAATTTTCTGTATAAAATAACATACTTGGTCAGCATTGTAAATCGGTTTGCATTGTGAAGAGATTTGGAAACCAGTGCGGTCTTCAAAGCTTTAGAAAGGCTACAATAATTATGCATACTCTTAAGCACTGGGATTACATCGACAGACACAACAGGACGGGAAAAGAAACCAATCCATGAAGATTCCCCGACAGTCATTGTCTGGCTCGTAGGCCAGGAGACGGTGCCATTTGTACTTTTGCTCGCAAGCACAGTCACCGGAACAGCGCTTCGTAGATGTTTTGGCACACACTTCCTGATGTATGGCTTGCTCAAAATGTTGCGTGTTCACAATTGCTCGAACTTTACCGGAACTATTGGCAGCCCAGTAGGGTGTCACAATTTCCACAGTAGATTCACACGAGTCAACTCTGTAGGATTGAGAAGGAGAATGAATATAAGACTTTTGTTGAGCATCATCACTCACCACAAACTTCACAAATTATTCCACAAAAATGGCACTAAAGTAAGTAAAAGTAATAATTATTGCTTCATTTTTATTCCAGACAATACCTGTTGGATTTCGGCTGTTGCATTGGACCACCGCTTCTAGGATTGACGGTCTGCCGGGAAGTTCTTACGTGAGAGTCCGAGTCGGTAGCATTCCCAAACTGATTTGGAGCATTTCTTGTATTTCTTTTGTTCTTTTTCAAATTTTCAAAATAATCTGGTACTTCGTGTTCATATACTTCTCGAGTACTTCGTCTCAGCGTATTTCCACCCACAGAACCGCCAGTAAAGGAATCAGGTGTCATTGTGAACTCACCGTACATCCTTTTAGTGAGTGCTTTATTCTCGTCAATAAACCGTTCAATCCGTTCCCTAAAAATTTGTCACACACAATCCCCCAAAATCATTGGAAAATCCATGAAAATTCTTGTAGTTTAAAAACTTGGTTTCTTTTGTAATCTTTTTTTTTTACTTACAATGGATAGGTCGTTCCAGCAGTGGGGCAAAAAAGTTGATTGAGTCGCTTGATACAGGGCAAACCTCGTAGAATTTCTCCACGGATTTCCAAACCTAATGCGTAGGAGAGTGCGGTCCATAAAATCTGTAATAAAGTAAAACGTAATATGATTGCCATGAATTTTTTCTCTTTTCAGTCATCTTTAACTAGGCATTATCACTTTAATTAAGTGATCATTATTATGGCAAATTGTGTGCATTCGTACGATGCACATGCCGTATCAGACACTTTGTTAGTACACATTATTTAATTCTATTATATTCAGAATAATGTATCTAGTTACTAAAATGTCATAGTTTAAACCCCACGGGTAGCTTTAGAATCTGCTTACCAAGCAAGTCCCTACAATATTCATGGTGAGTGAATTTTGTTTGTTATTTAATCTTTGTTCAGGAAGGACGCGTTTCTGTATATCTGTCAGCACACAAAAAAATCCGTCTCTATTCAATTACTTAAGAGTCAAGTGCATATGTATTATCTCGCACGCACGTTTTTTTTGCTGTCCGTATGCATGTGGAAGGCGCCTACAAAGATGGGTTCAGAGCGTAGACTGAGAAGCGTCTGATGTTAAACACCCAAAAATAGATACAAAAGAATCACCGTGAGTAAATTGGAACCAAACAAAATCATTGCACTCAACCGTGATTTTCTTTCACATTTGTCTGTTCACTCTGATTTTGTTTACAAACAAAATCTCAGTGGAAGCACACCTTGCACTGTAACAAGTGTAACAAGATGAAAGTAAAAACTAGTGGAACAGACTAAACTGGTTATGTACTAGTTTAAAGTAAATAAACGAATAATTCAATCAGATTTTTTAAATCACATTCTATATAATCTGCAGTTTATCTCATTTTATTCTCCTCTCCCTGTCTCGTTCAAAGGAAGGAAAAAATGTCACAGTATGCCCAGGAAATCTATAATGAGCCAAAACCAAAAACTCCACTTGAATCTTCACGCTCGTTAGAAGAACAATGAAGAGCACAAACACGAGCCACTCGAATTATTATTCACTAGCTTAAATTTACAATTGCGTACTTGCTTTTTTTTGACTAAAAATAAATTATACTATCATTCCACAAAGTAGTTGATAGTTCAGTTTATAGTTGAAAAAAAGTGTTTATTTTTTATGAGCAGATTCTTTCCGGCTTCCCTTCTGCACTATACTATTTAGCCTTTAAGAAGCTGCCACAGTAGAACAAAGTAATAATACACGAGCTTATGGCTTAATCGTCGAATCTTATGAGCCGCAAACTGCCAGTGAGTCTTGTAGTAAAATTTGTAAGTTATTTGCGTTGAATATGAAGTCAAACTAAATAAAATTTAAAGTTCGAATCACTTTTTTCTTGTACACTCTTCCAGTTGAAGTGACTTCAACATTACAAGGGGTCTTGAAAATCCGGCAAGTAACACAAAATTACAATGCAACAAGTTCTTATACTGTATCTACAGTGTCTATGTATTTCTCACACAGGTATCTCGTATTTTCCGTGAGCACCAGCGAAAATACAAAAAAAAATGGGAAGTGGGGACTAAATTGAAAATCATCTAGTGGATGTAAGGTCGAAAATGAGTGAGCAGAAAAAGTATAGAAGAATAATGTGATGAATGGACGTGTCGTTTTTTGTTCATATTAAAACTGGAGTCTTTGAGTTGTTTTGTTGTTTGTACTCTCTGACTCTGACTTGAAAGGAAACGGATTTTGTTGAGTTGTCTTGATTTTTTTTCTTAGTCAGGGGATAAATAGGACACTGGGCGACAAAAAGTGATTGAGAGAGAGAGACTAGAATAATAAGAATTTTTGTGGTCTCAAGTTTGTGTACTACATCTTATATGAACTGGGGTGGGAGCGAGGAGGGTAAAAGTTGACTCAGTGGTTCATTCACAATATCTTTTTCAAGACGTTTTTATTACCTCCAAGATCATACACACAAATATTCAAACGAAAGGGGAAAAGTTCAGTTCAGCCAGATTAATTATTATAAGAAAGGTAAGAATAACTTGTAAGGAGATTTTAGGTACAACCATAGAAGAAGTTTGGTTTTGTGCGTTGTTATTGTTGGTATTGGTATAGGGTTTCCACACAAACATTCCCTATGTGTGTTCGAGGAAGACTGCTGTAGGTAGTTAGATGTATGTATGTATACACTACGAAAATATTTACATACAATGTAGGAAGATACATATATGAGTAGAACAAGTGTCTGCCGCATGCTATGCATGCATACAGTGTGCAGGTGATGAGTTTTTATTTTTCTCAAATTCATTTTCATTTGAAGACTAGCACTAACTATAAGCCCAAGGAAGGGAAAGAATGAGTAAAGAACTCGCAATCAACCTACAATCAGCCATCAAAGGTGTATTATATCATGTTGCATTTATATTTTATTATATTTTCAACGTAATCCGTTGGGAAGTCATCTGACTGTAGACGTCTCTTTCCATCTTTTCTATTCTCTTCTGCAGAGTCTGTAGTAGGTAATGGTATAATCATGGTCTGTGTCTCTCTTTGGGCTTTTGGTCACGGTCGGCTGATGCCAGCCAAGGCTCGTTCCCCCACACACTTTCACGGTTAAGGACGTGATCACATCACAACCACACCACGTACCTTTTTATACCACCTTCCTTATACTACACATCACACCATGCCATAAGACGCGATACTTTGTTCACTGATAATTATAACAAGCCTCGGCTCTCTTCTGAGCATCATCCATGGAGATGGATTGTGAGTCAGTAAAGCACTGATACTAACTTATCTACCTACATTACATTTTATATCAGATCCCTCAGCTCCCTCCACCACTTCTGTGGCACTACTCAATTTGAGCTCGTCAAAGTGAACCAGTGTTACTTATACTTTTCAGTCAACGTCATTTTGTAACCCTGTCTCGAAAATAAATGACAACATTAAATTTTAAAATGACCAAAACTTGTTCTTCACTTACGCTCGCTCACAGTCATCTTTTAGCTTTCAATTTCATTTTGGCATTTTTGCCATGGAACAAGATACGAATATATAGTGCAGTGTGTGTCCTACCTATTTACTTTGTTTTTAGGTAGGATTTATAAAATGTATTCATGTTTTATCTCCTTCTGACCTACGAACCTACAATGCCTACAACTCTTCCACAATGTACAGATCCAACGAACGAAAGACAAACAAACACAACAATGCACACTTGAAAAAGCTATATACTCTGCTCGTATACTTCACGGTCAGATCAGACAGACCAGAAAGAGCTCTTCGATCATGTATGTGCCTACATACGTAGATAACTAGGTACATTATAGTTGTACACATTAGTACGCAGAGAATCAACTTTTTCTCATTGTGCATCTTCGATTCCTTAGTTTATTATTACATTAATTATCATCCCACCTTAAAAATTATTGCATGTACACCAATACAGATAAGGATGATAAGATCATTTGTTACTATGTACATACGTATACCCAGCTCATTGTGGGTTTCTAAAGATGATAGTTGAGGGCAGTATCCATTCTTATCTCATTAAAGCCAATCCTTACAAATGACTTTTGACTTTTTCTGATTTAAATGAAAAACTCAAGTTCCCAAGGAACTAATTATAAGGAGGCTTTTAACAGGTACGTAGAAAATCCATATTAAATATTACATCCATTCAGGGGTTGAAATCATCTGATTCTTGTTAGCACTTCCCCAGAATCAGCTACAAATACATGCTATGAGTTCACATAGCAATTCATAGCATATTCAATATCGTAGGTACTTTTAATTGAAAGAACTAACGAGCTGTTCCTTTTGAGATTTTTTTTTATGA
>JAQFZC010000929.1:0-37384 GCA_034695205.1 Dicyrtoma fusca | reverse complement strand
TTATATTCATGTCACGTCCGTTTAAAATTTAATTAAAACCAAAATGACGCCTGTTCCTGGGAGAAGGAAGGAACTGGTCTTAGTTGCTAGGAGCTCTCTTCCTTTCTTGCTCTCCGTACAGCATCCAAGTTAGATTTAACACAACAGCCCACACACCAACTCGCCATTTTCTCACATCTACTTTCTCCGAGGAGTCTCATCGCGGGAGTTAGTGAAAACGGGGGCTCGTTACGCGTTTATGGAGTGTGTACAGATATATGTATGTGTGGGTTATGTGGGGTCGTGTGGAGCATATGAGAGACCAATTCACATCCAGTTTAGTCAGATCAGCTCAAAATTACGTGTCGTGTTTATATATTTTATATATTGCAAACGTTTCTACCCTTCCACTTGGCCAATAATAGCCTGGGTCTGAATAGAGACTCTTTATTTTTAAAATACACAGTTGGTTCAGCTTGGTTACGCATGCCTTGTACTCCCATTGCATTGTCAAACACAATGCCAACAGGGAACTACAGGCTACTACTGTACTCCAGTCGGAGCCTCAGCCTGGTTTGTTGTGGTATGTGATGTTATGGGCTGGTCTGGCATGGCATGCTACACTGACACGGAACTCTGCCTTTATAAGTCAACCGAATCGACGGCTGCTTTCATAGCAAGGATGCTGTTGTGTCAGACCGGATCTCGTCCACGTCATAAAATATTAGCTTCTATTGAGACTCACACACTGAAAATGATGTTAGATCACCTCATTTTGACTTATAGTCTGTCCTACACTGCTTTCTCCCACTCTCCACGATAATCAATCTTTCGTTATCTCGTAATCAGCTTTGTGGCTAACAATACTCTCCATTGCCACGGTCTCAAAGGCTCCCTGAATAGACCATGGATCTTGATCATGGGGAGACATAGTGGGAAGCATGAGGATGATGATCGTGTAAGTCTTCGCACGCACGCACGTCTCTCCTCACCATCTCAGCCCCACCACTAAGCACGGACTTTTTGAAAGCTGGCTGGGATCTTTGAGAGACTGCTGATGGAATTACCGTGTGAGTGTGTGTGTCTGTTTTTGTGTGTGAAGGGAGAGAGAGAGAGAGAAAAAAGCCATGAGTCAAAAATTACTTCTACTTCTCATACCTACTCAGTTTTATTAAACTTTTCTTCCACACAACTTTTTTTTATTATATTTAAACATTGTTTCCCTCCACTCATATCTTTATGAGCATCTTTATGAAATTTTTGCAACATTTTAATACCAAATCCATTCTTTCCCCGTGTTGTCGCCTTGCCATAGAAGCTCTAATACTGGAAATGGAAGTTGAGAAATTTGTAATGTGATGAGAGTGATATATAGTTACTTTGTTTGAGAGTCTATTGTTTTCACGGTTAGCTACTTTTTTCTCTTGAGAAAATCACTAGTTACGTACAAATAGCACTGTCTCTATACACAGTATGAAGCATAGGGTGGTATACAGAGCAGAGGTATAACCGGTGAAATAGAAAACACCTGAATTCATCACAAATAATGTTCTATTATTGGAATTGTAAAGAAGGGGGAAAATATAAGCTCTCTCACTCTCTCTCTGCTGTACCTTTCTTATTGAAAGAAAAGAAAAATAAGTTATTAGGAGCATATTGTGAAAGTAACAGTGTAAATTAAGTTATCGTATATGAGTAGTACTAAATTCGGTTGGACTTTGAGATTTTTTCGTGATATTAAAGATCGCTTAGGTTAGGATTAGGAAGTAAAGATTGCTCGGAAGAAGTAGCCCAGGACTGTCAGTTACATATAGTAGTAGTAGTAGTAGTAGTAGAGTCTAGCTGACTTGGTAAGTTGAAAGAATGAAAATTGAAGGGTTGACGATATAGATTGGGAAAGCACACGATCAGCCAGCCAGCCATGCAATAGAAATTGATTTTGTGGAAATTCAATAAAAGCACACTGCAAGTGTCAAAACTGGTACAGAAATGAAAAGAATGATAAATCATCATAAGAGAGCTTGAGAAAATGTAAATCGGCAGAACCAACCTAGAGAAAGTGAGGAGAGAGAGAAGAAAATACCAAGAGAGAGAGAAATAGAAGACACTGCACTGCTATGAGCATTTTCTCACTTCTCTTCATGCGTGTAGATGCCGCCCAGCTTTCTACTGTATTTATATCTGTATTACCAACTTATCTATATGCCCACTATACTAGCTACTATGCACACAGTCGTGTTCTAACATGTATGCCTAACTTACAGCTGGATCTGACCTGTTCGTGTGGTAAAAGGGATTTCATGGGCGAAAAAGAACATTACATAAAATAGACCGATCCAACTAACACTGAAACTAAAGTACGTACCTACATAGACTACAGACATCGAGCCTTCTATAGACTTTCTCCCGGTCGAATTTCCCTCTGCCACTGACCTTATTAAACAGGGAGAGAAAGCATATTGCAAAAATAAAACTTGCTAAAATTTTAACGATATTCTCTTGAAAGAGGTGTAAAAAAAATGAACTTGGAGATGCTCAACTCAAGCTTCCAAATTAATTAGAAACTTCTAGGCTGTCTAAATACCTGTGAAAATAATCATGGAGCTTACAATGTACTTTATTCGTCCCGCATGAATTGAATGACAAAACTACTTTTGAAAATGAGATTTTGACAATTTCCCTTCCTACACAATTTTCATAAATGTTCCTATCAAGTTCCAGCTTAATTAATTGCAGATTTAATTCGTAGTGCGTCACAACTGTTCCAAACTCGGGTGAAAGTACGGAGTACTCAATGAATGTAGTTCAGGGGAGTCATAGTCGACCGGGAAAAAATCTAACACTTGATATGCAAGATAAATAATTGAATCAGAAGTAAACGACCAAATGCTGAACCATGGATATCTTCAGGGTTTTACTTTTTTGAAACTACAAAATTAGAGGCGGCACATGGTTTACATTTACAAATTTTTTCCACCTCAATCCTTCCAATCCTGCCAATATTTGATATTAAATCCCGCACTGAAAAATAATATCGGACATAATTATATAGATATGCACATATTGCTACCCTGAAGGGAATAAAAATAACAGAACTGTAGTAAAGCAGAATACTTCCTAATAGAGGTAGAGAGTAGATGTGCTATTAAAACTAATAGTGGGGAAGCCAGTAATCAGGTGGCTGATATCTATGAGGGAAACGGAAACGGAGTTAGGTTTCGGATCCTATGGGGCTGAGAGAATCTAGGGTTTTAGTCCATGTAGCCATGCCCCTCATCTTTAAATAAAATGAAAACTGGAACGTGTGGGTGTACATTCTACAAGATTGTGAATCTCTTGGAGTAATATAAGTAGAAATTGTGAGCTGCGATTATATATGACTTGGATATTGATAAATTCTGCCAGTTAGCGTGAGAGGCTCAAAGGTAAAAGCCTCGCTCAACTGAGGTGTGTTTAAAAGGTTCCTTATTTGCTACAGACTTGTCGTATCAGGAGCAATGATCTTTTAAAATTGAGTTACAAGACAGTTTTCTGCCTCAAGTCGAATGAATTTTATAACCTTCATCAAATTACCTAAAAGCTTAATTCTCTACCAGGGTTTTAAATTTGCATATGCCAATGCCAAAGTCGTCGGATGTTGGATGTGATGTGGATATTAAAGGAAGGATAGTCAAAGGGAAAGTTAAAGTCATCCATAGACAGCCACGGTTCTTTAGGCACCTTTTTTCGCTCCTATAAGTGCATATTTCCCATGCCATGCCCTTTTCCTTCTCCGTAAAGTTTCTAAAGTTGCTGACTCTCACAAATTATATTGTCTCTATAATGTCTCTGTTGGGTTGGATTTTTTTTTACATACTCGTATATTATTACACATTTATATTTTTATGTATATGTGCGTGTAATTTGATGACACGGCAAAGACATGAAGTCATCTCCAGTGAACTCAACGTTGTCGCTCCAGTTCCACGTCTGTTCTAGTTCCTCCTTTACTCTCTCCTTTCGGAGCACGCCAAGAATTTTTGTCGATTTCCCCGCTTAATAGTTTCTACGCCCCGTACACATGGATAAAGTTTAATAACATAAAGGAAGACGAGGAGAGGGATTTTGAACCCTGAGCGATACGATATGATGCTCCTATAATTTCTGCCAACTCTTTTTCCTTCCTTTATTGTTTCCTTTTTTCCCTTGGTGGGTTCAAAATGAGGAAATGTATAGAGAGAGAGAGAGAGAAAGTGAGTGTGTGAGATTGAGAGGGAAAGTGGGAAAAAACCTATGATGATGGAAGAATGTCGCAGAAATAATGATGAAAACTCATGTGGGATCAATAACTATGGAGCTTGATAATAATCATGATATAATGATGTCTGAATTTCTATTACTTTTATAGGAGACTGTCTGGATCGGTCCTGCTCTCAGCACGGAGCTTGTGTTCAAGGGAAGTGCCTCTGTCATCCGGGCTGGGCTGGTCAATCTTGCAAGTAAGTTCAGGCAGACGTGCTCATTTCATACATTGTGTAGACCTTCCTAGTGTCTTTATTATACATTGATAAAGTGCATATCGTCGGTCAAGAAGCATTCTGGGGTAAAGCCAGTCCCTACCTAAAGCATTATGACCCAAGTCCAAAGTCTCATGCATGTCATTTTAATATTAATCTACTTATTACCGGTACAAAAACGTTTATTTCAAACTCGATTTTATTGCTTACAAAATATTACCACTGTTATTTACACTTTTAAAAAATAGTAAAATTAATATTTACACTTTTAAAAAGGATTAAAAGTGGTATTTACACTTTAAAAAACATTCAAACTAGAATTCGAAAATGTGTAACGATTCTTCTTAGGGGTTTTGAGCATATAAATAAAAAATTTATTGTTGAAACCTGCTTCACAATGACGTGCAGAGGACGCCGGAATCGCGGAGCAAAATGCAATTCTTTTACGCGCAGGTTGAACTTGCCCCACAATGCTTCTTCCCCGACGATATGTACTGCAAGGAGGATATCATTTTACAAGTTCATTTGGATGGGCTTGAAAGCTTTATTATGTTAGAAGGTCCTACGTGTATATGGAAGACTGAATAGATTTTCACTTGTTAAAAATATGAGTTAACATTTTATTCTCCCACAGTGTTCTGTGCGAGCGCCTGCCTGGCTAGCTGTCCCGTATAAATCTTCCTATGAAACATTATTATCTTTACAATGAACATGGTTCCCTACAGTATATACATAGGATTTATTTGTAGGGTGAAAGGAATATTGACTCTGACCAAAAGTTGAGTTACTCCAGCAGGATTTTCTTCCCTTCCATTCTTTCTTTCTTTTTGTCTTGATTATTATATAGTGCAGTGCGCGCAAACTATCAATTTGTAATATTTTTGATGTAAAAAAATCAATGATCGGTGGGGCATGAATCAAAGGAAGGCCTCATGAACTCTTGTAGTGTAATAACAATAACTGTACATTGATAAACTATATACAAGGAACTGCTATAAAGGCAGCGCTTTGCCTTAATACCAATGCTGTGTCAATACTACATACCAATCTTGTTTTTACAGCTTCCCTGATAGTCTCCTAGAAAAATGTTTTCCTGACTGTTCCGGCCATGGTGAGTTTAGCACGGATATTGGCAAGTGCATCTGTCAGAAGCCTTTCACTGGGCCAAACTGCTTGGAAGGTACAAACTATTTTTGAGAATGAGTCTATCTGTATTAAAGTTCCACGCTCACTGACCATATCCCGAGCCGACCCCGTAGTTTGTAATCCGTAGTTTCAATTTAATACCGAAAGTGAAGTGCGTGCACCTGTATGATTGTGGATCTATAATATCTGTGACTGATCTTTTTCTGAACTCCGTCGTATAATAATATGGACTCAACTAGGGATAGCTGGTTATTTTTAGTTTGAAAAAAAAATGTTAGACCACCGCACCGTAAAGAAAGTATGACTGCTAGGGCGCATGGCAGGTCTGCCAGAGTCATGGTAATGACCGTCAAAGGAGAAGTTACAAAAAAAGATCGGGTAGTGACGGTAAGAGTGGATGATCTATCGAAAGAGTGGGCATAAGGAGTTTCCACAAATAATTTTTCCAAGTCGTTCTCTATAATACTTTCCTTATCTGTATTTGTTCTCACACAAAAGACATGCCCTGCTTACTCGGTTGTTGTGGAAATGACTGTTCTTTATCCTCTTCCTCTCCTAGCTGTTATTTCCGGAGACTTTTATCCATCTCTCCCCAAAAGGGAAGGGAAAAAAATAAAGATGTGTGCGTATGTCTGTCCGTCTGTCTGTGTGCACAATATCAAGAGCTTCAGTGAGGGGAATATTTTATTAGTGTGCGTGCATAGATATATATCATATCTATAAATACATCCTTAGAATAGTGAAAGCTGGGGGAAGTGAGGGAGACTACAAGAGAGCATCCTTTCCTTGTTCAGATTAAGAAGCCAAGTTATTTTGCTTTTACTCACCCACGCCTCCTTCTCTTCCTCTTCCTCTCTGCTTTTTTTTCTCTTCTTCTCCCGTCATGACTTGCCAATCGTAGATGGTTTTTATCGCCTTTCATCAAAAAATGATACAAGACGAGAATTACTAACATTTCAGCACGTCTGACTATTTCCACAGAAATGACTACCAACTGAACTCGCATGGGTTTCATAACTATCCCTTTCCTCCTGCCATCCTCCCCCTTTATTATTTTATACCCCTTTATTACCTTGACTCCGAACAACTCCTATTCCGTCAACATCTATTATACATATATTTCCCCTCTACATAGTATTCAGCCTGTTCGCGGAAGCTTTGCCGTATCCCCATGCAAAGGAAATTCAGAGATGTGTAACCCAGAGTGAAGGTACTCCCTTGGTCTTTGTCTTTGTCTTGATACCTTCGGTACCCAGAGAGCAGGCTCGTACATACGGAAATTATGCTTACGCAACGGCCTCGGATACATCCTCATCCATTCATATCCTATCCAAATTCAAGTTTACACACAATTCACGAACTGTACGTACCTGGTATGTACACGCATGTACGCAGGCAAGGGAGGAGAGCGATTATCTATCCAAAGCTACGACTACTTGTAAAGTTTGAGAGCATCCTACAAATGGCTTCTTTCCCTCTCCTACTGTCACTTCTTATGGAGGAATTGAAAGTTGATGTTATATATATATTATTCCATCATCGTATTTAGATCTAATTTCACGTATGTACTACACATGTAGCTGAGCTATGCACTTCACTGAGCGTTTACCCGCTACAGTGACGTATGCACTAGTACTAGAACGTATATCTATGGTTACGTACACATAGGCATAGCGGTAGTTTGGAAGTATCTATGTATTTCTTTACAATTACTCTACACGTTATAAATCTAGTGGGTTGGGAAGGTCACATTGAGCTCCTGAATAACTCTCATTAATTATTCAGTCTACACTCCCCATTAATAATTAAGTGGAACCTAACCTTAGAATAGAAATAGAACAAATCCCTGTCGTTTTTTTCCCTTTTACATAGGATTTCAATTTGCTAGATGACCTGAGATCGGATTGTGCTCAAGTAATTATATGTAGGTACCTATGTTGGTGGGTCTCTGGTAGGTGGGTAGGAAGATGCGGTAGATGCGTGTGTGCATACAGAGTCATAGTTATGGAAGAACCATGCGGTCTAATGTACAAATAATGATGACTGTAGTTTCGACGTTCCAAGTAGATTTTCCCACCTGGAAACACAATTACTGATATTGAAACTCAACCATGAGGAACGGGACAATATCCAAGCAAATTCATGGTTTATTTATGAACTTCCTGTTCACTATTTTCTCCTCCTCACTCCGCTTTCTCTCTTTCTCTCTCTCTTTCTACCTCCTGCTCTTTGATGATCCTCAATATTGTTAGTTTTAGTTTACGAGTTTTCGAGGTTTAGTCTCCCTAGTTGTCGGGTCGTCGCACTATCTCTAACCATACCCAGCTCAAGCTAAACTGATTGTGTACAATCCAATGCAATGTTTACACCAGTAGCATAGTGAACACAGATCCTCTATATCAATATCTATAAATGCTGCTAGGCTCAGAAGTCGACGTGGAAGACAGATGTAGGCATGCATGCTTAGGCTATTGGAGATCCGATTTTAACCGCTCATGTATAATCGTAACTGTGTCTCTAAGGCATGAATCATGTTACACATTGGAATTATCTCTGAGCAATATAGCAATTTCCTCATGGTTTCATTCAGTTTCACTCTACTTACTCGCTCCTTCTCTGCCTTTCTCCGCTCCTGCTGTACACACTCTTGGCTTCCCTCATCCATTGCCTGTACCGCTCTACCAGGCTCTATGCGCCTTCCTTCGGTTTGGTTTGGTTTTCCCTAACTCACGATCCGTAAATTCAATTTAGTTGTGCAATCAAAGTTACAATTTGTGACTTTATAACATGTAATTCAATATTATATAGCCTACTATTAACTACAGGAATAAAAAATTCCCCTCTATTAATATAAGTCACTTTGGATGGGAGAGTGGCGGAGCTCTGGTTGGGTAAAAACGGGAAGGGGGGAAGGATACGGGATTAAGTAAATAGTAAAATCATGTTGAATGTTATATGTAAATACAGGGGAAAATATGGGAGGTTCGAAGGGAAAGTACACACAACACGGGGAAATGTAGATGCGACTTTGATTTCCTCTCATAAACTGTCAACTCAAAGAGCGTCGGATGATTTGGGCGATGAGACAGGGGGCAGAGGCCGTCAAAGGAATTCAAGTGGAAAAATGAGAGAGTGAGGCTTGAGAGGTATTCGTCCAAGTTGACTGACTGACTGTCCGTTGGTTGAAGTATTATTAGTCTGTAGGCGCTACATGTGTACGTATAGGCTCTGGACGCAGGAACTGCCGGCAGATGCTCGGTGCTGGTGGCTGGTTGTTGGTCTGGGTTTGGGTCGTGTGATGTTGTCAGTTGACTGTTGATACTGAAGGGGTTAAAATTTAAAATGAAGTGGTTGAGTGAGAAGGAAGGGAGTAAGTGAGACAGAGCGGAGATACTACGATAGCATATGGTTTTTCAGTTTAGTTTTTTGATGGGTGTGCATTGGCTTGGACGAGCGGAGCTGTTGCTACTGGAACTGGTGGAGTGATGAGGGAGTAGGTGGGATTTGTAACAATTTGGATGTAAATGTGAGTGGATGTGATGATGAGAGGAATGATGATAGTTTTACAACAAATGAATGTAATAGCGTTGATAAGAGGATAATATTTAGGATGAGATGGAGTTGTTAGCCTTCTCAGTTTGGCTCTGCATGCGAGCGTATGCACGTTAGTTTTGGAGGGAGCCCAGTGAAGGAGTGACGAGAGGAGTTGCGGAGACACGAGGAGAGGAAAGAAGCGGGCATGAGAGGAAGAGATGATGAGGAAGCTCATGAATAGGGAATTCGACTTGGGGTAGTTTGACAAAGATGAGCTGTGGATAGGGATTAATAAGAGTTGGCGAAATGGATAATGATCTTCTTTCCAGAAGATTTTGCTCGTATGCAACCAGCTTAGTGTCGCTATATCACGTCCCTTTGTAGGATGATTTGGCTGGCGGTAACGGCTCTGTCACACTCACTGTCTCTCCGTGGAAGGGAGTGGGGTATGCACTGCATAGGGACATGGCCATTATGTATGTATGTACGCACCGGCTCCCTCCGTCCTTCTCGATGCGTGCATGGTCCTAGTATTTAGGAAGTGCATTATTTGTAGAAGGTAATCTGAAGCAGAAGAGACGAACTCATCCCCTTTCCTTTTGGCCTCCAGTTCATTTTCGATTGCTTTATTTCACAAAAGCGGCTTTAAAATTTATGGTCCTGAGCTGTTTCCTTGTCATAAAATCTGCCGGAATGAAACCATTACATTCATTATAGACAGAGGGAGAGAGATAGTGGGAGAAAGGAAAAGAAAGCCAGGGACATGGACTCAGCAGTCTATCTGGCCGTACATAGGGACGGACTTGAATAGGCTCAATTGGCAGTGGCGCTACTTGCTCCTTTTAGGCTGCAGAGTCTTAAGTGTGGGTGTCGACTTTCCAAGCTTCCTTCCCTTCCCTTCCCTCACTATCATTTCCCAAGACTTCCCGATCTCCTTGTTTACCGTCTTTGAAAACTGTGCGTGAGGAGGCTCAGCGGCTGCCAGGGTTGCTCTTGGTATGGCTTTCCTTCCCTTTCCTCTCGTGTAGTGTGTCGGTGGTGACTGGTGTTGGTTGTGATGTGCTGGTGCTGTTAGGACTGATGAGCTGTGGAAATATTGGGAAGAGACTAAAAGAGACTCGTCCAGTGTAGTAAGTCGAGGGAAAGGAGTTAAGTATTCTGGCTCCAGCACTCTCTCAACTATCTCCCAAGATATGGATATGTATTCAGTGTGCGTCCAATAGTTAAGCATTTATGCACTCATAATGTAGCAGAATGGGAAGTAGTTGCCTCTTACGCGCTCCGCGTCCCCTTCCCTCCTTATTTCCCACTCAGAAGACAGAGGCGCCCATACTGCAAATATAGTGCGAAAGGACATTACTCCATTACCCATCTAAAAACTTCCTTTGCTTTCTAACTTGAAACTTGAGCCCCGCTCGTTTTACATGTAGACGATCCGTAAAAGTCTATCAGTCCAGATTTTCAAGTTTTACAACGTGCCGAAATGTTATAAAAACTTCCCCTCCAACCGACTTTGCCAATGTGGTGGTGATATCTGGGCAAATTATGAGCCATCCTCATTTATTTCCATTCGAGCAAAAAAAAACGACGAGTTTTATCGTTGAAGCATCTAAGCTTTTATGGGCTTGTGTGAATGTCGTATGGTCGGGTGGCTTGGTAACTGGGTCTCGTGTGGCTTCACGTTGGCCCGGTGGTCGTGTCTGGATGACTCGCTGGATGGATGCGGTGCGGTGCGGTGTTGTGAGCGGTGGTGGTGTGTGTGTCTTTACTCTTCCTTGTATTGATTCACTCATGATTACGATTTCCCCTTACTTTCTCTATATTTAAAAAAAACATCTCTATACGTGCGATTTCCAGTTGCCTGTGAGACAGATTGCGGACGAAATGGCTTTTGCAACGACCAGGGACACTGTGAATGTTTAACGGGCTGGACGGGAGATCAATGTGAGCTTTTGACCTGCGATCAAAGATGTCAGGAACATGGCCAGTGCAAAAATGGAACTTGTCTCTGCTCCGTAGGCTGGAATGGGAAGCACTGCTCCATAGGTAAGAGGATGCAAAATTTAACTTTTATTATTTTTTTTTGTCAAACTTTCACCGTTCTTTCTCCAGATATTTCCCTGGCACTCCCGTCCCTGTCCCTATCTTCATAAATTCTCAACACAAGTAAATATTTTTGCACCATAAAATGTATTGTGTACCCACACTGATTTACTATTCATTCAAACTCACTGCTCCCAAAAACTTCTTATCAATAATTTATGGACACGGAATGAGTTGAGGCTTGCAAAATGCATATTAATGTCGGTATTTCCTTTTCCCTGCCTCCCCGATCGCTACATATAATGGTAGTGGTGGGAGGACTGATTATGCTATTAGAGGACCGACCGTGGAAGGCACGGTGTCGGTCGCATAAAAAATAACAAGAAGGGAAAGGGGGAAAAAGTTGGAGATATGATACTGGGAACGGGCGGTGAATGTTTTCTCTTCTTTTTTTTGCAAATATCGTGAGCATTGGAAAGTTTTGGGTGAAATTTGAATGTGTTGTCATGTCGTGGAAAATCATAGGAAATAATGATTTTATTCAACCGTAGCCGGATGTCCCAATTCATGCAGTCATCACGGTTCATGCATAATGCAGGACGGCTCTTATTCCTGCAAATGTAGCAGCGGCTGGGCTGGTCTCGATTGCTCCGTTCGTCTGGAAACCAATTGCTCCGATGAAATTGATAATGACGAGGGTAAGATCTTTCTCTCTCTTTTTTTCCTTATTCTTTCCGGGCTTGTGATGGAGGTGGTGAGAGTGTGTGATGTAAACCTCAAAAAATAGTTTGAATCGGAAACCTAGAAACCTTTGGTGACACTCTGATTCTCTTTCACGCATTTACGAGAAGACATTACGACGTCTTACAGACGGGAAGCAGGACTGGGAAGAGAGAGAGAGAGAATGCGTAGCACCGTCGACAGTCGACACAGACGACCAAAACCACGGAGACTTCCCCAGAAATACATAACACATGGTTTCCCATCTCTCACAATTCTTGCTTCCTTCTTTTCCCATTTCCCCCTTCAAATTTCACAGTGTCTTTGGCTGGATGTTACCATCTTGACTCACGTAGAAATCAAATAAATTACGGTTCACCTCTGTGGCAAAAGATTGTCGCCTGAAATTGAATCAGAGTCTCCGCTCTCTTTGTATATGTCTCTGTCCCTCTCTTCCCTCCACACACACGCTCACACTCATCCACGGTCCCTTATACATAATTGAAATACTGCACATCTTGCCACCTATAGCTCCTCCGTGAGTATGCACCTACAAGTGTGGGCATATCTCTTTATCCGCCTTCCATTCTCCACTTCCCCGTCCTCCACCAGTCCGAGGCATCTAGCCCCAAGATGAGTGCAGTAGTGTAGTGCAGAGCAGCAACTTATTAGCTATACAGCTACAGAGACAGTGGGTAGTTTTCGGATTTCCAACTTCCTTACTTGTTTAGTTTGTTGGTAACTCACTAACGTCTCCGGACGTGCTGGTCACAGGGGAAGGAAAAACTTGGGCCCATGTACATACAAGATAATCCAATGTTTGTTTCCTTCCAAGTGAACAAGGGAACACCTTGTCCGGACTCCATGCAAACATTCCGCTCTAGTCTCTCATTAATTAATGGATTCATAAGGGAAACTGTTCGACTTGTCGGATTAAGGATCAAATGTACATTCAACTCCGATGTCATGATACATTTCAGATGGAATGACGGACTGCTCCGACAGCGAGTGCTGTGAGAATGCTTACTGCCGAGAGCACTTGCTCTGCATGGCGGCTAATGATCCGGTGGAAGTGCTGCTGAGAAAACAACCGCCCAGCGTCACCTCATCCTTCTTCCAGCGTGTCAAGTTCCTTATTGAGGAGAATAGCGTCCAGAGCTACGCCCAGAAAGATGAGTACTCGGAAAGGTAATGATGGCATTTTGTACACACGAGTCCTTCTCTGCTACTTGTAGTCAGTGTCTTCGTTATTTCTCATTTGAAATCCGACGTGTGGCTGCCTGCCATATTTTACGCCTGGATAGTGCAGTCAAATGTGTACCCTCTGTTTAGGTAAACATAGCAGGACTGAGAAAATATTTTGGTTGGAATAATATATGTAATATGTACAGGGGATGTTTGTAACCAATGTGTTGGTAGTCGGGGAAGCGGGGATAAATATAGGGATAGGCTATGGAGATGGGGGGCAGGTTGGAGTTTGTTTTTATATGAAAAATGAACGAGTCATAGCGGATGTAATAATAATTATATAGGAATGGGGAGTAGGGCCGTAGGAATGTATGTGCGTAGGATCGTAGGGCTGCGCCGTGGAAAAAATAAATGGGGAGACAAGTTGGTTGAGACGTGTCTTTTTCTGTGTTGTATGTGTCCTGTTCTCCATCTGTAACCGATCTGCCGGATGACAAAATCTTCTGTCATTCTCTCTGACCGTGTGCCGTCTTGAACTATCTGTCTCTTTCTCACTCGGCTCCTTCCTTGCTTTCACGTGTTAAAACTTTCGGTTCGGTTTTCATGGGTCAATCATGTATTATTTTTTTTACCAATGTTTCTATATGTTTTACTATGTGTATTTTATATCAATTCCCCTCCCCTCGCCAATTCCTCTTCATTATACACACAATATAACGATTGCACATGATTACTGTATTGATTTTCATTTTCATGATTTCATTTTTTTAAATGTATTTTTACACACAAACAAAAAATTCAAACATATCAACGATGGGCACACGCGACAAATTTTTTATATAATTGTATATATATAAAAAAACTGACATACAAACTGAAAAAAAATTTTGATTGTTGGGACAACAATGTGTAACCTTTCTTTTGGAAAAAAAATATCTATGTGTATCACCTACTCGTAATAATAATTTCCAACCTTACAAAACCGAACCGATGGAATTGTGTGACTAAATCTGCAACTAATTTGTCGTTGTTTATTTGTTTCTGATATCACAACTCACTACTCACTTTCCCCTGTGTCTGAAACTAGTCAATTTTGGAACTCTTTCGAGCCTCGGTAAGTCCAGTCATCGTTGCTTCTTACATTATTTCACAAGTCCCTCACCCTCTTTTTATTTTCTTCCCTGTTTTTCTCATTTATTTTTCATTTTTAGTTTCCCATTTCTTTTGAAATCCCCAAGAACTGGTAACTGGTTCTACGATCTCCTTCAATTTTCACTCTTCTATTATTCTTCAGTCAGACCAGTACAGGAAAAAAAAAGAAAAGAAAGCAACAGCTACCACTACAGCAACAGCAACAACATCAGATACAGATTCAGCAACAACTACATCATTTTACACACTTTTTTATGTTGTAGCTTCCAACTGTAAGGATACTACACTTGAAACAAACCAAAAAAAAATAAAAATAACAAAATACAGCTCACATAATGCTTTTGCAACTTTCCTTTTAAAGCCAAACAAAAATGAAATAGGGCGGATGCAAGCGTGTGACTTTGAACGAGGCTAAAAAAAAGACGTCACTATACTTATTTCTATGTTTTTCTCACTCAGACATTACATAATGCATTGCTTCTCTTTGCGCTTTTATTTTAGCTCTGACCTAAACTACATTTTTTAAGCAGTATCATATATATATTTACATCTATATATTTATATATATATCTCATCCATCCTTAACCCTTTGTGTCCCTGTCTTTGTCTAAAAAGTTTTCCCTATCCTACAACAAAATCGAATCCCCCGCTTGAAGAGTAACAACAACAACAAAAAATAATAACCTTGTCTTATCAATCTCACGAGTTTTTATTATTAGTTAATTGTTAATATGACTATATACATATATATATATAACTATATAATATTACAATAATTTACTGCACGGAGTTGATGCTCGAAATATATATATACATATACTCTGAATGGGTGGAAAAAAAATTAAATCACTCGAGAAATTGCCATGTCATATTCTTTCTCTCTATCTCCTTTCTTCTTTTACTACATCAATTCTTACGTCAGTCATAGTCAAAATAGCGAGACCAATTTTCTTCTCTATGGGGGGCTCCCCTGGGTTTTTACAGGAGGGTGTCGGTCATTCGTGGTCAAGTCCTTTCACCTGATGGATTAGGAATTGTGGGCATCCGTGTGGGAATCAGTGTTGATAAGAGTCAACGTTTCGGATTCACTCTCACCAGGAAAGGCGGATGGTACGAACAAAATAAAAAAAAACAAATCCAAGGTCTAATAAATCATAATGCGTGTAGGTATACATGTTCGTGTGTATGTGTATCCATTTACTCCATTTTTGAATGGGAAGGAAATTTTTGACAATACAACCTCGGAATGCATGCCTATTCGCTTAGGGAGTTGATGCAATTATTTTCAATTTATTAACGTGAGTAACATGATTTTTTTTCTGTATCCTTTCTTCCCCCTTTCACCCAATAAATACTCAAAGGTTTGACATGCTTGTCAATGGCGGAGGCTCCGTCACGCTTCAATTCCAAAGGAGTCCATTTCGACCTTTGACAAGGACGGTCTTCGTGCCGTGGAATGAAATTGTGGTCTTGGATCCGCCGGTCGTGATGTCGGTTGGCGGGAGTCATCATCGGGATGCCACACCGGAAGATAATCCCTACACGCAACATCCATGTTTACAACATAATTTGGAGCTTCTTAAGCCCATCATCATGTCCTCATGGCTTCCGGACATGGTGGGGGCCACACCACAGAAAACAGTCATCTTTGGTGAAACACAGGTAATTGCTAATTTCAAAAACTTTGTCACATTCTCTCACCCTACAATAGACTTGAGGTAGTTAGTGCCTTTATTTCTATTCTTTTTCCTTCATTTCAAACTCACTTTATTTCAACTAGACTTGGGATTGTGTCGGAACACTCTGCTCCTGTACAAAACTATATACACAATCGCGCGCTCGGCAGGTGATTCAATTTTCCAGGAATCTGAAGATGCCTTTATTGTTGAGATTGTACAACTTTGAGATTTCCAAGAGATACCGAATCGCATACCGTAATTCTCACATTAGTTTACACACAAATTATTACTAAGAAAAAATTAAGAATGCAAAGGTACTCTTTTCAAATGGCTTGGTTCAACAGAAAAATTGCTTTTTAAAGATATTTAGTTTATAAGCCTTTTTCTGAAGCGTAAATTAGCAACATTAGAATTTAAAAATATACGAGTCTTGTAAGAACCGTTTGCTTTCATTTGATGTACACTGCGTGTTGAAACCGGGTAAGAGATGAGCCCGCAATGACTAATCGGAGACTTGCGGTGGACTATTCCTAAGTTACATTTTATTTTTGCTGGTCAGTGAGTCGTATCATCTGCTGCATTATGACTAGAATTGAACGCACTGATACGAGAAGCAAGTGTAGCGTTAGTGGAAGGGAAAAGTTTTGACTTGCCGAGCACTAACACCGCACTCCCGAGTGACATAACAGTACAAGTTAATGTTCACTGCTAGACAAACACCTACCGATAGCCCTGCCGTTCCATCGTAAAATGTACTCTACTGTACATGGAGTGAGATGTATATCTATTTTTATATCCCCATGTTTAAGTTGGGAAACAAAAAGGCTTTGGTAACTTTTACCATTGTACCTATTGTCTGGTTTTAGGTTTTATTATTTGCACCAGATAACTGTATGAAAGCAAAGTGAATATCTGTATATTTGTGGAGAGACGGTGATTGTAAATATTTTTTTGTACTCTGCTTGTAGCGCGGTGATACTGGTATGTTGTTTCTCTTTATCTGATGGGGTGTGCGTATGGCTACACGGGCCTATGAATATCAACACATAGTTGGCCTGAGAAAAGTTGAGACCCATACTTAATGGTAGAGCTGTGCTTAAGTGGATTAAACATAGATTTACGAGCGCAGTTTGCATGAAATTTACTTTGTTTTACATGAAGATTTGATGACCGCACCCATAATTCATACTTTATTGGGAGCATAAGAAAATTTCAATTGTCGTAAAAATCGTTGTGAAATGTAAAAACAGTTGGATGTTTTAAAAAGCGGAAAGTTATACAGTTGTAAAATAAAGTAAAATAAAAAAAGATGGCGAAATTCTTGGTGGGAGTGGAGTAGTGGGAAGGATGGAGAGAAAGGGGTTAGAAGAAGGATTTCCCATTTGGTAGCATTCTTTTAAAAAGAAAGTCATTTTTAGTGTAGAAGGAGCGAGGACGGTTATATTGCACTGCTGGTACATACAGTCCATAAAGTGAATGGATAAAGGAAGAGAAAAAAACGATTGTCTCTTGGGTTTCATGGTCAGACATTGTCTTGGATGTTATAAAATAGGAATGGGTTATTTTGATGGGAGGAATGTAATTGTGCAGCCAAGAGAAAGGGATTTCTCTGTTGGAGGAGGATTTATGAGTTTGAATTGATATGACGTTTTTCTCCGCTCTTGTTTATTGGAACAGATTCTACAGGAGAGCATCGTAATACCTGGCTCAGATGTACATCTCTTATATCACAGCAGTCAATCCCCTGGATATTTAGCTACAATCCTGATGCAGTTAACAGGCCCAGAAATACCACCTGGATTAATTTTAGTTCATCTCAAGATCACGATAGAAGGGGAGCTGTACACGAGAACTTTCGAGGCAGATCCAAATATTACACATACGTTCGGCTGGCGGAAGCGGAACGTTTACCAGCAGAAGGTCTATGGACTGGCTCTGGCTAGGGTCGCCATCGGCTACGAGTACGCAACTTGTGCGAAACCCATTTGGACGGTACAGACGGTGACGCTTAAAGGATTTGACGTGGATATTGCTGATGTTGGCGGATGGAATTTGGACATTCATCACCATTATAACTTTCGGGAGGGGATTCTTCAGAAAGGTGACGGGTCCGAGGTTCATCTCAAGGAGCTCCCACGCCTTGTGACAACAGTCATGGGCAGGAAGGGCCAGCAACGGTCCTTGCTCTGTGAGCCCTGTGAGAGCCTCCTTCTCTCGCCCATCGCCCTCACCACCGGTCCCGACGGGAGTTTGTACGTTGGTGACTTCAACTTGATCCGTCGCATCACTCCCGATGGAAGAATCTACACAATCTTGCAGCTCAGGTAAAATCCTTGTCTCTCTCGCCTGTCTGTCTGTATAAACAAATACAGGAGCAGTTCCCGTGAAATCAGGAATCTTGTTTATCTTGATTGACGGGCTATACATCTGTGGACTTATACGGCATCGCTAACTTTCTCCTGTCACTTCCTTCCTTCTCGATAAACACGACTTCCCTCTTTCTCTCGCTCATCTCTCTTCTCTCTATTTTACAGCGCAACCAAAGTCTCGCACCAGTACTATCTCACTATATCCCCAGCCGACGGCCATCTCTACATTTCCGACCCCGAGAAGTACCAGGTGAGTATACGCATTGAGCGATAGTATATTTACATACAGTGTCTGTGCATGTTGCGTAAGTGTAGGGGAAAGCGGCCAGGGTGGACGGCGTGGGGAAATGAAGGGATCTGCTCAAACACTGGCTAATACAATGGCACTTTGCAGGTTCTGCGGGTAAATTCAATGGAAGAGATAGAGGATCCACGTGTAAATTGGTCACCAGTGGTGGGTTCCGGTTTGAAATGCGTTCCTGGAGATCCTGAGAACTGTGGTGATGGTTTCCCCGCAAAATTAGCTAAACTCAATCATCCGAAAGGCCTTGCAATCACTAGCACAGGCTCAATCTACATAGCTGATGGACAGAACATTCGTTTCGTGGATGGGCACGAGATAATCCACACGCTGATTGGAAGTCACAGTCATCGCATGTCCCGATTTAACATGGCCAAGCCCACGGACTTTGAGTCTTGTCGCTTGCTTCGGGAGGACATTGGGAAGGTGCAACTTCACTGGCCAACGAATTTGGCCCTGAATCTGATTGAAAGCAGCTTATTATTCATCGATGAGGGCATCCTCTTCCGAATTACGGATGACAATCAAGTGGAGCGAGTATTGAGATGCGATATTCCGGAACGAGTGAGTCGACCGATCCTGGACATCGCGTTCAGTCCAAAGGGACAGCTGTACTTCATCACGGAGGACTCTAATCTATTCACGGTCAAGATGCGGGGCTCTCCGCTGCTCCTTCAGACGGACAAAGTGACTCCGTACGGTCAGAATGAGACGGCGGAGGGGGAGAGACAGCGAAATAATTTAGATGCTGGTTTTGTGTCTGCACTGAGCATCGGAGCTGACGGAACAATTTATGTGGCGGATCAAGCTAATTTGGAGCTCAAGCAAGTTTCCCACTACATCCCCATCCCGAATGTTAATGGAGACTTCGAAGTTGCCTTCCCAGCCACGGGCGAAATCTATGTATTCAATCGCTACGGCCAGCATATTGTGACAAAGGATTTGAAATCTGGAAAAGTCCTCTACTCATTCCTGTACACAAAGAATACCAGCCTTGGGAAATTGTCAAAAATCAGTGATAGCGCCGAGAATAAAATTCTCTTCTTACGAGATTATAATTCCGTCGTCTCCACCATTGAGAATACTCAAGGGAAGAAATGTAGCTTGAAGATCAACCACTTGGGCAGATTGGTCCATTTCCAAGAGATGGAGAATTCGGAAATAAGACTGGAATACTCGGACAATGGACTTTTGCTTGCCAAGGCGACGTCGACGGGGCTGAGCTCGCTGTACGCCTACGACCGCTTTGGACGAATCCGGCGAATTATTGGGGAGACGGGAGTGATGACGGACTTCGAGTACAGACTGTCCGGACCGTCGATTGAGGTCCTAGTGTCCGACTCCGTGAGTCAGAATGGAGTCACCCGCTACGACATCCTGAGGAGCGAGGAGATGGACAGAGTGACAATCACGAAAGTATCCAATGACGACGGCACAGTTGTTGCCAAGAAAGTTCTTCTCGCCGACGTGAAGAACGTCAGTTGCAGTCTGCAGGAAGACTCTGGAGTGGACATCTCTGCTTTGTCCTGGGGAGTTTTTCCATTACTGAAGAGCGCGGTGCCCGTGGAGGGGAATCTGATGCGTGGGCCGTCCTTGCAGTACATTCGCAGTTATGAGAATCCTGAAATCCCGGGTAATAAGCATGAATGGAAATTCAGCTTATTAGGAGATAGGATTGGACTGGAGCGGATGTTGGATCGACAGATGTGGGTCAATGATAGCCGAGTTTTGACCATTGGATTTGATCAATCCTTGTCTCGGGAAGTCATTTATAACCGAGATAGAGAGTCCATTTTTTCCATTCAGTATGATCACACCGGCCTTCCCCTGTATTTCATCCCGGAGTCTACTCATGCTCATCGATTTCCCATGAACATTACTTACGATAGGTTCAACCGTATTGAGAATTGGAAATGGGGAGAGAGCCGTGGGGTTCAAGTTACTTATGGTAAGTCACTGCACAATGAGCCTGCCTTCTCTTTCAAAACATCAAAAGAATGAGCAATTACGCGTAAGCAGTTCCTATTGGCCTACCTACGATCTTCTCTGCTTCTTTTATGAAATGCTCCGCCGAGCACGGCATGCACCTCCTTAGATATTCCACAACTATTAGATCTCATGCACCCATCTATATGCAAAGCTATAGAACCTAATTAGTATTGACGTAGTAATAGTACGTATCTTGTGCTAAATCTGGCGGATGCACTACAGTTCCTTGGGCTGTGAGACGCAGTGGTGGCAGAGTCATCCTTCGCATCTGCTCTGTCTGGCGGATCTGTATGGAATCTGTGTGGAATCTGGAGAAAATCTGTAGGGATTATATTTGAAGGAGGAAAGTGGAATGTACGTGGGCACACATGTAGGGACTGCTTACGGAGATGAATGCGAGCTGATGGCGAGTCCAATAACTGTAGTCTAATGATCATTGTGCATGGTTTTTAGGTCGAAATGGCTTTGCCACGGAAATGAAGACTTTGGAAGGAGCTCGAGCAAAAACTATAGAATACAATGAGTATGGGCACCCATCGAAAATCTCACTACAATCAGGTCGTAACTATTCATTCCAGTACGATATCCATGGGGGACTGAAGAGCATGGAAACTCCGAAGAATACCCGGCATTTCTGTACATTTCAGTACTCGATTGGCTTCACCAAATTGGTCTACCAGCCACCGGGATATGGGCCCATGAAGAACTCCTTTGTCAAGTACTTTAACTCCTATGGTCTGCTGGAGAGTGTTTGGCTTCCCTCTGAAACTGGTCGCATATTCTATGATTACGACTTCCTCAGGAGACCGGCTCATCTTCTCTACAGTGAGGGGAAAATTAGCTACAAACACAAACCTCGCGTTCTGACCATTACCATGGTGGAGAGCAAGTTCGAGTCCACGACGCACATTTGGACCAATGGCTTGACCAAAGTCGTTCAAGCAAAACTAGAATTTGGTTCCAAGTCAGGACTCTCATCTGCCAAATTCATCTATGACTACGACTCCAACCTCCGTCCCCTTGTAATGAAGGCTCGTGTTGGCGGTAATTTACTCCCAGACTTTCTTCTTGCCTACAACTCGAAAACAGGGCTACTCGACCAATTGGGTCATTTCAGAATTTCTCAACCGAAAGGAAATGAAACTGTTATCTTTGATGGTCTCGCCGTTTTCACTCAAATTAAAGATGGCTTCGGCCAACCTTCCCAATACTCACTCAGTTTTCAATCAGTGGAAGTTTTCCGTCTCGAGTTTTCCTACTACTCGACCTCTCACCGCATCAAGCAAATGAGAATGAGCACCAAAACGATGGGCTATAAAGATCAACAAACGCTGGCTCCCCCCAAGAATTATACCTACGATATTGATGGACAATTAATATCCTTGGAGTCGGCTGAGCCCTGGAAGTTCCAGTACGATCTCAACGGCAATTTACAAAGCTTGACGTACAGAGGAAACGCCATTCCCCTGGAGCATGATCAACAGGATAGAATTGTGCATTTCGGAGACGGGAGCTACAAATACGACTTGGTGGGACGAGTGGTGCAGAATGCGCGTGAGGAGATTTACACTTACAACTCATTAGGACATCTGAAGCGTGCTTGGAAGGAAGGCCGCTTTGACGTCGACTACTTCTACGACCAGGAAGGAAGGCTCGTCGCCAGAAAGGACAACCATGGAAACACAACGCAGTTTTTCTATGGAGATGTCAATCATCCCCAAATTGTCACTCATATCTACAGCCCTCGAGAAAATCGTCTTCTCCATTTAGTTTATGATGAAGCACAAAGACTGATATTCTTTCAAGTGAATCGCAACCAAAAGTACTATGTAGCTAGTGATCATTGTGGAACTCCCATCCTAGTTTTCAACCAGAACGGACGAGTAGTTAGAGAACTGTCAAGAAGTCCCTATGGCCACATTGTTTACGACTCCGATCCATACTTTTATCTACCTATTGACTTCTGCGGCGGTATCTTAGACAAGGTTTGTCAATCTTTACACTACAACGTCTGGCAGCGAGGAGGCAGAGCGGGAGTGGGACAGGCCAATATATAAACCCAATCGCAACTCCTTCACCAGCAACTTCCTCTCACAAACTCCAAGCCCACTTCACGGCTCCTTTCCACTTTCTCCCGTAAATATACATCCGTCCCTGTCTCGCTCCTCTCCCCCGCTCCCGTATTAATCCCACTTCTTGTCCCATTGTTCTTTTCCGCTCTGCTGACTCTAATTTCCAATTCTCTTGTAGCTACACGTCTTACAGTGGAAGTGATCTTCTCTTTCAGGTGACACTGCTCATTCATATGAAGTCGAAAAGAGTTTACGACCCACTCATAGGCCAGTTCCTCACACCTAATTGGGAGGAGGCGTTAAATCACATGGAAAATCCTGAAACTTTTCACTTGTACCGTCTCAGCGGGAACGACCCTGTCAACATTGTTGACTCAACTCCTCGTTTTGGTATGTGTCAGGCCCAACTAAATCACGGAGCTCTTCCGTAGTGTCCAAACTAATGCGATACAATTAATTATCTATAAGTATAGCTTCCTCCTTGCACATGTATCTAGACATACAGAATTCAAATAAATGCTGGTCTAATGGGAAATGGAAATGTTAATTTTCAGATCACCAAAGCTGGATTCGTCATTTAGGCTACAATTTAGAGTCTCTGTCTCCCCAACTGTTCCCCGCGAGGTTCGGCTTGGAAAGGAGCGGCCAGGAAGGCTTGGTGTCCTCGGGTCTAGAGAGCCGAATTCTAGAGAAAACTTTTGATATAGCTAAATTTGGAACGATATCACAGAGTGCTGTGACCAAGTCAACGCTCGTTCCCAATCCTGCTGCCTTGATCTCTCAAATAGATCCACCATTGGGCAAAAACATTCTGCTGAGTCGTACAGCGGAAGGGAAAGCCATGATTTCTTGTCCTTTTTGTACCTCAAACCGAATTTATCGTGACGTCTTTACTCAAATCTTGAACGGAAGCGAGTTTCTCACCTACATCTCGTACTCACCGGGTCAAGACGTATTTCATTTTGCCAAGAAGGAGGCATGGAAAGCCTCGGATGACTTAGCAGAGTTACAAAGACTAGGTGGCCAAGTCAATGTGACCGTCCATGATCGTTCGCCTGAGAATCAGATGGTCGATCTGAAGATTCAAATGTCCGGTGCAACCATCTCGGTTAAGTATGGTATGAGTGGAGTGCGGGAGATAAACCGACTCATTCACCATGCCAAGTCCGTGGCTGTCCGAAAGGCCTGGGCAAATATTAAGGAGCAAATCCGTACCGGTTTCCCCGTCCTCGATCTTAGTGCCAGTGAAAAGGAAGAAATTGTCAAAAATCTTCATCTCAATTCACATCACGTAGAGTTTATACACAACCCTGAAGATTTCCCCTTCTTTGCTGATGACCCTCTCAATGTCCGCATTATCAAAAAGACCAAATCGCAACGAAACCGGAGTAATAACAACAATCATCGTTAACTTGGTCCTCCAGACGTGACATGTATAATGACGCCAATATTTTGCCTTCCTTGTACTCGTCATGGTCTCAACTTAGTCTTTGTACCTTGTCAAATTTTTTAAATGTTCCAATATATTTACAGTAATAATTTATCATCTTGGAACTCGATCACTCTCAAACCAATCAAATACTATACACACAAGTATGTACGCCCTCATGCATACAACTATGTAATTACTTATAGGTACCTCCCTATATCTATCTATACTTAACTTATCTTGCACCAAAAAAATACTACAAAATTACGGAATATATAATTAATTACGTCTACAGTGTACATCTAGCATCTAGTTAAATACTCTAGGCATCGAAATACTAGTCGGGAAAATGTCATTAGAGTATCTGTCTGTAATTATAATATATATATATCTGTATCTGTAGATTTCTAGGATAGCAACGGTAGACTACTTATAAGCCAGTATATAGCATACCTAATTAATTACATATATCTACACTACAATGTAAACATACCTACCTTCATGTTGTCAGAAACAGAGGCTATCTCTATCTCAAACCAAGCCACCGAACATACACCAGAACAGTAATACAAACACAATACAGAGAATACATAATTGTACACTATTAGGTAGACTATTGAATGCAATCAAGTTGTAGAATTCGTACAATCCAGTCCTACTCGAGGTAAACATTTTCATGAGAATATCTATTTGCCCTACAAATATAAACTATGAGACGTCTCTAATTAATTAATTCAGTAACTACGAGTAAACTTACTCCTAGTACCGACAACCACTTCAATCAAATTTTTATAGCTGTAATCATAGTCTAGTGAGTCAAAGCCCAACACAAAGAGTTTCTATATAACTTTACAGTACAACCTAGTTGTAAGGATGGAAGCGAGGAATTGAATGATTTAATCAGACGCAACTACTAACAAAATAAAATCCATGCCTAGCCTACGCCGTAGACTACACCATCGTGGGTAACGAAGGACAAACATCTTTTTTCTAATCAGGATTACCCAGTAGCGGTAAGGTTGTAGGTAGTGGTGTAGGATTACAAAATTAACTTAGTATTCGTTGTGAGACGCCAGCCCAGTTCCAACAATATTCTTATCTTTAGATATTGTCTTATCATTAGCATCAGAATTGCCAAAGGTTTCAAGTTCGAATAGTCTTATTAATATACATACCTAATAGAGTTAATTACACAAGGTATAATTGCTGGTACTAAATTGTTAGTGCGTATTGTAGTCATAAATTATATTTAATGTGAAGAGTCAAGTAATGAATACAGAGGAGATTTCTGATCCCGAAACGTGATTTCTGGATTTTTTCTGCACAACGTCCTCCTCTTTTCAATCACGTGGCCAAAATATTTCTATATTTAGAATTGAGAATCTCAAGTCCTCACTTTCCCTGTGGAACTCCGGTCACTCTTCCGGTTCCGGTGACGCAAATCCCCTTTAAGACGCATAACTTATATACATTATATATATACAGACCTATGCCTACCTCGGTACGATCTTGTACCGCTGGTCGTCGACATTAGATTTTGTACTATTACACTCAAGCTCGAAAAACTTGCAGAATATAATTTCCACTTGTTACATTCATTATTTGTACAACTAATAATTATTATTCCTAATATTTTTTTACATTAATGTACCGTGTTAATGATTACGTTTCCTTGTTGTTACTCATTAATACCATGGTCATTGAAAACAAAGGATACTGATGCTATGTATAAGGATTACGTATAAAAATAATTATAACTATTTATATATACCTACGTGTATAAACCTGATTTCCGCACACAGCTGATCTGAATCTGAATCTGACATTCGCACGTTGACGTAACGATTTACTTGCGCCTAACATATATAATATAACTATTACATATATTTATATATCCTAGTTCTTAGACATACTACTAATTAAATTAGTTGTGTAATCATTATTTTAAACAAAACGAGTACACATTTCTACATGTACGATGACTAGGACGAGAATTGATACTTTACTTACAATCTATGACTTTATCACGCTGAGTATTGTATGGACTATTGACACGTTGCTGGGTACTACATAGTAACTAGTGGAGTAATGTATCTAATCTAAACAAAGTAGAGGGATATTATCAAAAAGTCATAATAATAGTAATATTCCTCGTTCGTATCGTAAACTTTGATTTCCATATTTATACTTTTGTTTTGTTTATCCAGACTCAACATGTCTGGAATTTCAAATACCAAACACTATTCAACCATACATTCTTGTGAAATACTGACCGTGATCGTGAGTATTGTAAAAATTATTGTTATACAAAAAAAATAACTCTCTGCCTGGAAAAACTACTGAAAGTCGGACTATACTAAAAAAAAATCTTTATGTATTCTACTAATAAGAGCGATAATAAGTTAATGTTAATTATTTTAATAAATTACTCCTTTAGGTAAAAATAAATAAATAAAAGATTAGAGGGGGATGCAGCACCATGCTGAAAGTACAGTATAAAAAATATGTAGGTATTAAATATATTAGCTCGGCATAAACTTAGTAATTTTAATGAATTCAATCCAGTAATTAAAAATTAGGATTTTAAATCGAATCCCTACCTACATTGGTATGTTGAGGGTGAGCGCATGCAATTTAAGCATGCCGATCGGTTAGTTCTATCATCGTGTTTTATAAGATTACTACCATTATATTTAATTAACCAATTTAATGAATTCCTATAGAAATAAATATGCAGTATTTGATGTGAGAATTGTAAACGGACAAGAGCCATATACCTACGTTAAGATGAAGTAAATCGGAGAGAGGGAGAATATCTGTACTGTGCGTATAGGTACAGTTAATAATAATTTTATTATAGATAGAAAATTTATAAGCGTAACGATTTTATATGTTTTTCAAACTTCATGTACTTTAATTTAATGAGAGTGTACTAACTACAGTATGTATATATATATAATGAGTGCATGCCCGCAGTGTGTGTTGTTTTTCGTTCATTACCTCATAAATGCCGTAGTACATTGACGTAGTTATAAATTATATATTGTGAATATGTTAATATTGATTGTTTGCTGCCATACTGCATTGTATCAAGTAAAATACTTATTAGAGTCAAAGTCAAAAGTTTTAATTTATGGGGAATACAGGTGTGTAATTAGAATCATGAGTTCTTTGTAACGTGAGAGCTAGAGGTAGTTGTATGAAAGTGAAATGGAATCCGTTGTTAACTTACTAAATACATACTTACACATTACTATTATGACTATCTATTAAAATGCTACTGATCTTGTTCCGATAATAAGGTTAGAATGACTAAATTTAAGTACCTACTAAAAAAATTAAAATAAGTCAAAGGAAAGTAAAATCATTGACTATCTACTATTTATAAAAATTAAAATGTACTACATAAACATAATCTTATTATTAATTATCATAGGAACTACAGTTACGTCACATAGGGTGGATGGAAGCTCAGTTTTTCTCTCCCATGGAATACACCTCCGTGCATACATACTACAGAGCACGTGTGTTTGCATCTATAATTTGGCTGATTGGTGTTCGAGAAAGAGACGTCTTTGCTTCTATCCACTCTACCTTGTAAAAATAATACTAACCTATAATTAACTATAATGGACTCGAATGTAGAGCGACATGAAGAATATATGTGCATTTTTTATAAATACATACATATTATTATAATGTGAGTGGAAAACTGCCTTTGTTCCGTGAATAACTATGCGATATAATCATAAGAATGAATTGAATATATTACTATTATACATTGCTAAAAACATTTTAACTACTATGTAACTATGAATAATGTATATAAATACTCCGGATATGTACTACACGAAAGATTAAATGTTTCGGTGCAAAAAATGCGGCCAAAAATCAGAAACAGTCCATACATTTATACTTATATGCTGTTCTAGCTCTGTACGATAGGCTCTGTTGTTGTCATATTTATTATTTATGCATAATTAATTACTCATCTTTGTTGTCAATTAAATATATCATGTCTCCAAGGGATGATGACATTTCAAACATCCGTACTAACCATCTCTCATAGTATGCTTACATATTCATTTCACATTCCGCTTATAATTATTTAAACGGCAGAAATATGCTTATTACTTACGGCACGCTCATTCATACTTCCTTCACTCATTCATAACTCAGCAGCCGAGAAATTATACTCATGTCAAAGATCAGGTGATGGAGGAAATAGTAACGGACAATGAACAAGTATGAAAGTATGACTATTTATTATTCGTTTTATAATCTATATTTTTTTATTCAACGCCCGTTACACCAGACTCACTCAATTTTTTGAAAAATTCCAATGGACCACTTTCTACATTCGTACAGAATATAGTAAGTAACACAACAGTTATTGCTAAAATTTTGTTCTTCGAGCATCAAGATTGACTTTTTGTTTCTACTACAAACTCCATACTAATAAATCATTGTTTTTACAGCAGTAAATCGTACCATAATAGTGTAATCAAATGATATCCAGCATGGAGAACATCTACTCCTAAGGACTAAAATAATTTATTCTAACTAGTAATAATGTATATGTAAGTAGTAGGTATCTTTGAAAACTGCGAAAGTATATTATCATCGCTGCTTTTAGCTAACTGAAATGAAGTGTATACTCACCAGACATTAGACTCATTTAATGTGAGGGAATTCTCTTCATACATTTTAGTTTGCCGTACCTTAATCAAATGAGTAAACTCAAAACCATTTTAAAGGTACTTACATTGTTTATTGTGTAAACACAACAAATTAGGAAAATAACTTATAAAATCTTACAGTTCAAAATTTTTTGAGTGCTTGGCAACCAAGTTTATTGACACACTTAACTTGTTCTGCTTCGGCTAGTTCCATGTGCATACCATGGTACGATCTTCAGCATTACCAGCTAGTTAGAACGAAGTATTTTTGGAGAACAAACGTTACTTGAGTTCTGAATAAAAATTACAACCACCAGCACTTACTACACGAGTCGAGTGAGATAACAACGGTAATAATCCTTGTTTTACAGATAGCTGAATGAGCCTTCGGGCATCACCAACATTTATCTCACATCTCGGTTTACTGACACATAGGAACAAATCATACACACATAATAAATTAAAATACAAAACTAACTACAGTTCTGTTATTATTAAATTATATACGACAAAGACATAGAAACAAAGACTGAATCTTTAAACACAGAAGCTGTTTAAAGAAAATCACGTGTAAAGTTATCAGTGGGAGAATGGAACTTTGCATTCAATATTGACATGGCAAGAATGTCTGACCTCTTTATCATGAAGGATCGCTCGTTGCCGGAAAGACATGTGCGACTCCATACAAAGCTTAAAAATACGACGACTGACCTAAAGAGTAAGACCTTAGTATTAAGATATGGTAAAAGTCATCAAAACTGTAAAAGAGCTGTGTCTACGCCTACCTATATAATATGTCATTTCATAGAATAGTTATTCTTTTCTTTGTATACAATTTCGTACTAAACTTGGTAAATTTTTATAGAAAATATTTTATTTAGGTATGTATATTTAACACTAATATAATTTTCTACTTTTGTTCCCTTTTAACTTTATTCGTACTTTTTATTGTAAGACTGAATCGAAAGGATTAGATAGCAAGTTATTATTTATTGTTTACATTTGAACAGCTGAGATACACAGCAGTTGCTGTCAACTTTGTAGTGAAAAACTGGAAATTACAGCCATATACAAACGAAAATTCATAGTTTCATACCGAGAAAACTCTTAAGTAATTTATTGCTTGCGCAGTACTCTGTCAAATATTTTACTATTAAAAACTGCAAGTTCAAAATTAATATAGGTAACTAATTCGGATTTCAAGATTGTAAATATTTTACTTACGGTACATTTAGGCACTTTAAAGTTTATTGTTTATCCAAGATCTGAGCTTTTTTTGAATCATAAGCATGATGATAATTATATTTAGTTTCATGTCATGAAAAGCACTGTAAAACAACTGCGCTGTGTTGATCTCTAAATCGGACGTATCTGTTAAATGTCGAGTCAACAAACGACAACCATCTTTCTATTTAAAATTCAAAGCCAGTCCCACTGAGCGATTATTTCATTTGTAGTTTAGGTAGATAAATAACGTTTTCTAACATTTGTTTTGATTGTTGTTAGTTTACTTTTAGTTGTGGACGAGACTAAGTTTCAGATAATAAGAATACACACTGTTTAATATACTTTTGTTAGGGCACTATACTTTTGTCGAAACAGTGAGTACATTAATTTTTTTTTACGTGAGATGAGCTATTTGCTTACTGTATGAAAATACAAGTAGAATTTCTCGTTAGTAACAATTAGCGCTTCTTGTTAATTCAAAAAACTTACATTAATTTAATAAATTGTAGATAATACTTAAAAGATACGTGAAATTAATTCTAGGAACGCCTACATTTGTAATTTTATCATAAGTAATGTTTTTTCTTTAAATTGTATACGATTTCAAAAAAATTTTAGTCTTAAAGTGGCTAAATAAGTCAAAAACATCAATAAAACGTGATATCATAATAATTCACCTAAAGTTAGAATGCCACATCAAATTTAGAGTACTAAATTTCAACGGCACTCAAGTATTCGTTATTATCAACGCCAGTTCTCAGCGATTACAAATACTAAAAACTACAGCGGTCCGTTAGTTTGAATTAGAATTCGTTGGTATTTGGACTATAACTAGTAAGCACCTCCTCCCCACTCTTCTGGAGCTCGCCGAATCCCTCCACTGGTGATAGGTCTCCTCGTGCCATTGACTGGTGGGCTGAAAAGTGAACAAAACCAAACACAGTTTATAACAGAAACTACTTAGCACAGTTCACAGAACACAGTTTCTCTCCTCACATATACCTGGCGAACCCTAACAAGTTAATACCTGGGGGACCCCTCCAGAAAAAATCGGCCACAGCCTGGCATATTAAATTAATGATGTTTCATGGAATAGAGTAGGTACAAGGGTACGGGTAACCTCCCCCCCCCCCAATTACGAGTTTTTCAGTTTCAGTTTGCTTTATTGTCGAGTCATTCAGTACATAATGTATTGATTTCCAATGACGGACCACAATTTTGGACAAAGAAACCCCACACCTCCCCCAGAAAAAATTTCATTCGCCAGGTAGGTAAGTTAAATCAAAATTTCATTTGAATATTAAATCTCAGGGGTCTTAATTTTTTGTTTACACTAATTCTTGTTTACAACATGTTTTGTTTACACTAGTTTTTGTTTACACCAGTTTTTGTTTACATTAATTTTTGTTTACATTAATACAATACACACAAGAGAGAAAAATTCATACCGAATTCTGGAGCCCGCACCAGGAGCAGGTATTCTCGACATACGAATCTTTGGCTGACCATGATTTTCCGTTGGCGGATTGTTCATGGGTCGTAAAGTTGGCTGGTCAGGCACTCGAACGACAGCTGAAATTAAAACCAAATCACCCAGGTTGCCCATTTAGAATTGAAAAAGTATACAACGCTACAAATGGATAACGATGTAGGTAAGTTTCTTACTGTGAGTTTCTTTGCGAGTCAGCATTTTGGGGTTGGAAGACATTCGCAGAGCTACAAACCATACAAACTTGATGAGACAGGGTTCAATTACGATCAAAGTTTTAATAGGTATACTCAAAACTTGAAAACATTAGCATAACACGTAGTTCTTACATTGTTCCTGAAGGCGTGCCAAGTTATGAAGCTCTTCCATACTGCTGGTGTGAATACTGTTATTACTTCCAGTGGGACTCGGAGAGTACGTGTCTTCGCGTGACGCACGAACAAAAGTATTATTTAAATCTACAGCGATGTTTTCAATATTTTCAGACGGGTTTACTGGTGAGTTATTATTTGGTGATTCGCTATCCCGACGAATAACGTAGGAAAGGTTCCTAGTGACACGACGGGGTGGCGTCAGATCATTCTGAATTTTCTGAGTTGTCCCTTCATCCTCAGTTACAAAAGTTTCATTCATGTTTTTGGTTGCACTTGTTGTTTCTATTTCCAAAGGCTCTATTAGTGACAGGGGAACCTCTTGCTGCACAGTCCGAATCGGTGATACAGGAATATCAAGACGATCACCGTATGTTTCTAATGGGAGTCTACTCTTCTTCGGTCTGGTGTAAGTACGGCTGTCAATGCCTTTCCCTGATGGAGCTACAGAATAATTATAAAGTTACTTTAAAATCAATGCCATCGTTTGCATAGATACTCAGATTCAACATATTCCTACATCAATTTATCTAATCAATTCCTATCAATCAAACTCAATCGAAATCAACCAATTCATCAACGAGCTAACTAGAGAACTCAGCAACTGGACACAATGATCCTTCGAATACTGAACTGTGCTATTCAACTAGTGAAAGAGGCGTATTACTGGAGGGCGGTAAAGGGTGCCCGGAATTTCCTTTTCCAGTTTGAGTCAGTCTGGGGCATCAAATACTGGCTTTACTCAGTTGAAGTATAGTTCGAAAGAATAGATGGTGTCTTCACTGTCTTTGCTGTTGTGTTAAATCTATTATACCTTACACACTAATAGTAGCTACATATAATACTGAAAGTCCTTTTTTAAAATGCTTTTTGGAAATCTTATACACAAAATTCACTTCACTCTTTATTTAATGTCTCTAATCTTTCCTGTGTAGTTTATTTTACCCTGATCCGCCCGTCTGTCGTCTTCGTGTCTGACGTTTTCTGACCAAATCAGGTGCTTTCAAACTTTCATACTATTTGAAATCAGATGTAGTTATGCCTATCTAATATAGGTAGTATATTTGTCTGTTATTTTTGATTATCTCACTTGTTAAACACTCCTTGTACTTTGCATACTCTGTAAGGCCATATATGTATTTGTACCATGTATACTTTCTTGACAATAAACTATAATTATTATTTTTTCAAAAATGGAAACAAAATGTTTTGGCTTAAATATTTTACTTGAAAAATAAAGTTGATTTGTGGCTGCCTCCAGCCTATTAATGGCGACAGGAGGCTGGTAACTCGGAGAGAGAAATTCAAATGAATTCTTCGCTACAACGCTTGAAATAGGAGAGGATTCGTTGTCAATTTTGGATGCCATAAAGCCTGACATAACTGTGCGTGGAGAGCTTCCATGAAATAGGCTGGGTGGAGATGCTGTGCTGATGCAAACAGTGGCATTCAAGGGAGGACTTTTTCTTCGGATGTACGTTCCCATGTTATTTTGATTATTGCATCGCGGTGAATTATTAAATTTAGATGACTTTTCCTCTAAAAAATAGGATTTAAAAACATGTTTCAATCAAGCTACGTAAGTGGATACCAAAACATCGAAACGCAATTGAAATAATGTAAAATACAACTTGAATTTGTAGGCGTAGTATTATTTAAATGTAAACTCACCTATTATTGCTGATTTAATAAAATTGAGTAATTTGAAACGGACATTTAGTAAGCCACTATCAATAAAAGATTCGTCAGCCTCCAAGTCTTTGATACTTATCTTTTTAGCCCCCGGGACCTTTGTGAGCCTAAAACAATGTGCAAAAACTTCGAATATATAACATCACATGTTTATTTAAATTAACTGATTATATTAATATATTAACCTAAAATATGCCTAATAACGGGACTGCTAACGAAACATTATAATCTAATGAGCCCTGTACATGTACACGTGCTTCAAGTTTTAACAAAACTGTTCCCTTCTACAGGATACTCGTATCAAGTAGGTAGTTTATTATGTTTTTCGATATAATGTATTCTGCGAAGTTTGTAAATTCATATGTAATTACTTCCCCAAACAATCCGAAAAGAGTAGTTTTTACGCAAGTTAACTTTAAATTTTTCACTATATGAACGAATCCTTATATTTTACCAACAACCTCAAATAATTTTTGTCACAGCATAGCTAAAGACTTCACTTTCCCTGATAATAGCACAATACCTACATATATCGTTGCATCGGTTCCACATAGCTGGACGTTCGGTACGTGATTTTAGATAACAGTATTCCTGCTTCCCTGCTCACTGTTGCTCTTTACTACGACTTGTCACGTAAAAATAAAAAGATTATTTAGAAACTCGGATCCGGGATTCCCTCATCCGCAATAATACGAATATTAAACGAAATTTTTAGCACGATTATCAACTAAAGATTTGCACCAGAGATAAAATGTACTGTTTCATTCTTTCGCTATACAGCTCATTGTTCAGAGGTGTATATAAAGTAAAATCGGACCGTACCACTCTGTAACATTGTCATCGATTTGATAATCCTTTTCCTCCAAAACCGATAAATCTTCGAATGATTTAGAGAAACCCTTTGAGCCATTAGTATGAACATTGTTTTTTATCATATCCTCCTCGAGCTTCTGTAAATGTCTTATCATATTCTGAACTTCATCGATGCTCTGGAACTGAGCTCCAATACCGACTTTATCCGCGCTAATTCCATCATGTTCCATGTCGCCAATCTGAGCTGCAAAAATAAAATATAATATAGTCAATACTGGACCCGCCATTGAATTTCATCAAGAGCTCAGCGTTCCACCAAACACAATTTTACCCAAACAAATCACTATTTAATGATGGATGACTACTGATCACAACAGCTCAGCTATGACCGAACTACAGACGTGTGCCCCGAGCTCCATAATAATAATTAATATAAATAATTAAAGATAAAAATATTGTATGTCATATGTTGTAATTACTGGGTCAGAGGTTTGATCCGAAAAACAAAGAGACGAACAAGCCGACGAACGATGAGCAATTACAATGGACAGATTCAAATATATATTATCAAGTCTTTTGAAAGTACAGTCAGTCAAGAGTTTAACTTTTAGGTAAACACCACCAAATAGCTCTTAGTTAGTTACACCATAACAGATGAGACGTCGATGTGTGCTTTCCCTAACTAAACTATGAAACTAGGTAACCTTCAATCATTAAATCTTAAGTATCCAAATTTTTGTCTACGTTCTATTCTTCAAAAATTGTGATGAAAAAAAAAGAATAAATTTGTATTTGTATTCTTTGGCGCTACCCCTATCTGTCACTTAAAGTCCTTTAAAAAAAAATTAGTACCGCAAATGTCACGAGCCCGACTGACAACTCTTGACTCTTGTTGACTCTCTGGACGTGTTTAAAAAAAATGTGGGACGAATATAAATCTTGACCACTTGTTCACTCTTAATAGTGAACCATTTAAAAAACAAAACAAGTAAGTACACTATGCTTTGTCTCTATAGAATGTAGAAATCGAGTACATTCGAGATTTGATACTGGTACGGTTACGGTTACGGTACGCATCCACTGATCCACTATCCACAATGTGGAATTATTATTCTAAACGATATGATGACAAATCAAGTGACTAATCAAATCCAGTATCCATTTCGCCCTTCACTCAGTAGTAGCAGCAACTAACTGTTAGTAACTAGAATGCCTATGCAGTACACTATAAGTATCAAAATTCTAATTCTAATCTACTGACTACTCTGTCCCGTCCTGTCCCCCGTCTGCCTGTCAATAACTTAAAAATACTTATATGCTCGCTACTGTACGTAATGAGTAATGAGTCTAATAGTCTATAACGTTCTAGTATTAAAGGGAGCAGCGTACTAAACAACAAAACAAAAAATTAGTGAAATAGAGAAGAAGAAAAATAGTTGCACTGCACTGCACTCTGATGTGATTGTCACACCACAGCAGACCGTTATTGCTAAATGCCAAATGCTGTGTGTGTGTGTGTATTACTTCCTTCCTCTTACGAGCCTTTATTATATATTTTTACTACTTCCTCCTATTCTCATTCTTTTGTATAACATGTTAAATGTTCAAAGCAAAGTAACTATCTAATACAAAAAAAAAGTAAAAAAAAAAAAAACTTTATCTACTCACTATCTATTCGCTATATAATATGCTTATACGTTATGGCCTATGCCTATGGGACTGACTGACGAATCTACTTTGAAATGAGCTCCGTCATCCGTCCGTGCCCCGTGCTTTGTGTCAATCTCCTCTTTTTCTCTCCACTAGAACTCAGACATGTGTGTCCACCATTCCCTTTACCATTGGACTTTACTACTTTTACTCATTTACTTGGAGTACTCCTTTCAACGGTTGGGTTCAACTTAATGAAAAATAACCATAACTACACTAGATACTTAAATTAAACCACACAACATACACAACTAATCGTACACTTGTAGTACACTTGCGAATATTACAAAAATTCCACTACACACAATTTGTATAAACTCTTGTAAATATATACTTATATGACAGGACTGTAGTACTGTAGAACGTCTCTATCTGTAATCTGTATTATACAAATTATTTTAAGCAGTTGTGTGTGTTGGTGCGAGCAGTGGAATCCAATATGCATCCGCAATCCTCAGCTGAGCGAAATATTTGAGAAGCAGAAGATGAGGATAGATGACGCTGCCCGTCCACAATCCCAAAGATCAACAAGATGTCTTTTGCCCAGGAAAAAAGTGGCTACCATTACATATTACATCTTTTGAAGTACCTACCTGTCATCATTAGCTTGATTATTACTAGTATAAATGGGAGTCTATACTCTGTCAATTAGGGTAGGTGTCCCTAATTGTGATAACGACCTAATTGTGATAATTCATTATTTAAATTAGAAAAATTCGATGGAATCATCTGCCTGTTTTATTTTTGATACAATCAGCCGTTGAGAAGATTGTGAGAAATTTATAGCGTGATCGGTTTGAAAATCAGTCTGTAGTAAGAGATTATCACAATTAAGTCCTTATCACAATTAGGGACACATACCCTACCGTATTTCCTGTATTAGTAACCCGGGCATACCATAGTATTCGGGTATCTTTTATGAGTGTTTTAGTAGACTTTTGTGTTCATGTTACAGATGCAAAATGAGGCGTTTTTAACAGCACAGGAAAAGGGATGTGAGACACGGGTTGGACTTTAATTGCTTTTAGGAAATACTGGATGTGGGCACACTTTGCTTTTAAGCCATAATGGGTACGCGACAATTTGCATCTCGAGGTACGAATATGGAAGCTAATGTGGGGGCATCTGTACTGTCAGGTATTACATAGTTTGTAGTAAAGCAGAAAGCTTACTTTAAACTTTACTCAGTCCATACCGTTTATTAGGAAGCAAAATGAGATACCGTAAAACACCAAATAGTGCCCCCCGGGCACTATTTCAAAACTCGAGCTAAGACCCCGGGCACAAATAGGGACAGGGCACTATT
>JAQFZC010000928.1:0-37387 GCA_034695205.1 Dicyrtoma fusca | reverse complement strand
AAGGGAACGTTGCAATCCATACATAGATAGTGCGTTGATTGGAACTTATACCGCTAGAAAGCAATGTGATAATCACACCAAAATATCAAACACCTTTCATTTTTATTTCAAACATAATTATTGGTATTTATATTTTTTTAATATATTTTGGCTTAAGTTTTCATCTGTTGTAAAATGTAGAGTAGAGGCAAATCACTAGGTGCCAATTAAAGGGCTACGTGCCACAGCAAACGGCAATGTGCCAACCCAAAGGGCAGCGTTCCAGGGTTGGCACCTAGTTAACATGCTATTGTTACCCCTGAGCGACGGCTTTGTGACGGAAGCTAGCGACGGTTTCTTATGCACTTTATTTATCGTATGATATACGAAATTCAATTACGGCATGAATACCGTTCTGTTTTCGTAATGTTTTTACGCGTATTGCACGGTTTTGGGCCGGTGTACTTTTACTATTAAATTTCGCCATTCTAAAACCACTACTAAGCGAAAACTACACGGATAGATGCTACCGTAATTTTTGGATACCGATAAACCGTTTAATAACGGTAAATTTATCACCATAACCGTAATTATCGTTAATATACGGTTGTGACACCATTCCAAAACGATTCTGGTTCATTGGGCATTAATTCTCTAACAAATGGTAACTTAACTGCCTACTTTGATAATAATTGTGCCTGAAACACGCTGGAGCACTGATTATTATCATTTAAATAATTACCTAAGTTTTACTACAAGTACTACTAAAAAAATAAAAATATTTCTACTTTTTATTCTATTTACGCGACGAACTTCCTAGAGATTCAACGATAACAAACCTTTTGTTGTTGCTACTTATACTGTAATTTAATACTTTAATTAAACAGTTTCCACTAGTTTACAAAATCTGAAGTAGATACACATTATAAATAGACTTCAGAAGTACTTCCTAGAACTCCTTTAAAATACAGGGGGATAAAAAAGCTCGGGGTAAAATAGTCGGGGGTAAATATTTCGGGGTAAAAAGTCTGGGGACAAATAGGATGGAGGTAAAAAATTCCGGGACAAAAAGGATGGAGGTAAAAATGACCGGGGTCAAAAAAGCTCGGGGGACAAAAATGCTAGGCCAAAGTTGGAGGGACAAAATGGCGGGGACAAGTGATGGGATACCGTTGCTATGGACATTTTTTGGGAACTAAAAATGTTTTGCTATCCATTTTCATACTTTTTGAAGCTTTAGCACACATCCTGTATTGCATATTTAGCTGTATTTGTAGCTTTATGTTTACTTCTGTTGGCTTCTTTGGAAACGCAAGAAATATCGTTTGAAGCACTGCACTGTCCAGACATGTTAATATTATGTTTTGCTCTTTTTGGAAACGTAAATATTAGGTTTTGGACTTTTATAAACGTTAAAGTAATCCTTTCCAGTACTTTTTAAAGGAGTAAGTGTGGAAAAAAGCCGATTTGATAACATCGTAGTTGACATTGTTTGGAATTCTGGGCAATCTAAAGCGTATGATAGGACAACTGGAATGTCCCCAAAGGTTTTTCATTGGTATTTCTCCGTCAAAGTGGTTGCAGTACGTGTGTATGTGCTGGTAATAGTAAAATAGTGAGACGGATTCAGTGCTGGAGTTGGAAGGGAAATCTGGATAGCGTGCAAAAAAGATGCTTGAAATAGCGGGACGGAGCCGTGTAGGTTTTGTAGTAGAACTTATTAGACTACATAATGTGCTCTTGTGCTCAGTCGAGTTTTGTCCTCCCAGCTCGGAGGTCCTTCGTTCTACGCTCTCTCGGTCTTTCTTAACTCAGTTCTCATAACACAACTAACACACTCAATTTCAAACACGGCAGTCATCAAGACAGGAGCTGCAAAGCCAGTATAAAAACCCTCTTGAAGGAGTAATATTTGAATCTTGGAAGAAATAATAACACAAGTGAAGACGGAAAACACGTGGAATGGAAAAACATAAAAAAATCTAAGGTTGCTTAAATACAGAATACATGTAGACTTGGCTGATTTTTTTTTCTCACTGGTTTTACCCTCAACATTTCCATTTTTACATTTAAACGCTCTTCTTCTTCTCACTTTTTGTCGCAAGTTTCGTGTGATCTAGATAGAAGTTTTTTGTGCTGAGATCTGTGCACGCATGCAAAATATTTTTGCGTTGGTGGCCGTATAAATAGACGCAGACAGTTGCGGCTGGACTCATCTCAGCTTCATAACACAAACATCGTGTCATTCTCCAAGTCAACGGGGAAGCAACAGATTTGCATCTTCATTTTGAAATAAATTCTTTTCTCTGTTTCATAGTTTTCCTCAGCTGCGGTAACTCATATTTCCTACTTTTTTTCTGACTTACTTGAAATACCACAAAATATACTGCGAATGCAAAAAACTGTGAATGTTTAGCGTGTGACCCTCTTCGTTGTTTTTACTTTGTTTTTTGTGTGTGTCTGTGTTGAAACTGAATCGTTAATGGTGTTAATCGGGTTGTGAAAATAAAGGTTTTCCTCATCAATGCATTGCAACGCAATAGGAAATCGAAATTCTTTGACTAAACGTAAGCCAAACTATTTTTTATTTGTATCCGTAAAATTGCCATTGACAGTGACGTTGGGGCAATTGGCTTTATCATTATGCCATCGCAGATGGTGTCGTAATTGAGCAAGGAAGAGTGCACTAAAGAAATTGTTTTAACACGTGTGCTCTTCCCAATCATTACATTTTTATAAACTGATGAGTATTTTCTGTAGGGAAGGTACTTTGAGAAATGTATATTAAAACTTATTTGCTTGAAAACCAAAATGTGCTTCAGAAAATTTAAAATTCCTTTAAAATTGGTGTTCAAAAAAGTCTAAACTTCTGCAACACAAATTGTTTGAGTTTGAATAGCAACTGAAAGCATATTTCAAAAACCATCAGTGCTTATAGAGAGAGCTTACAGAGCTTAGTACAAGCTCTGTGTAAAACGATTAGGGAAATTATGTGATTTTTGAAAATCTGATTGTGAGTAATCCAGTTTGCTGATTTAATCCTCAGCAACCATGTAATTTTACACGGGATAAATGGAGCCTAATATTGTGTCGTACGAGTTTATCTCACAATAAGTAAAGTAACTTTTTGGGGCAAAGTACTTTTGAAATGAAAAATATGAATGAATACAGTCCACTGTATTTGCTTTCGCAGGAGTGAATGTAGGAATTAGTTCGCCTTTTAGATTGTGTGTGAAATAGAAAATGGTTGGAGTGGAGCGTCAGAATCTGTGGTATTTCTAGTTGGATTTTGAGGGTTGAAGAGTAGAGGCCCCTCTGTGTACGCGTACATACCGTTACCGACGAAGCAAAATGGGCGTCATCCAAATGTTTTACAAAATAAACTATCTGCAGACTTGCAGTAAGTAGAGTATTAGTGAGTCACTCAGAAAGAGTTACTTTCCTGCTTAGAAAAGCGTGAAGCCCGTCATTACATGTTTTTAAAAGGTGAAAAATGCCGTATTTACTTCGCGACTAGCTGACGAAGTCCCATTAACTCAGCTTTTAGTTTATTTTGACGATTAGACGCGTGGAAGCAGGCTGTCAAAATAATTATTGTTAAAACGTGGGTAGGTGGGTTGGCTTTAATCTACATGCGGGTGGTGGTCATTTTGCTTCTTCTGCGAGGGGTCGTAGGTACTTCTCTGTATCCAGTGACTGTTTTTTGTTCAGAATGCGAATTTGGAAAATGAAGCTCATCCTTTAGTGGTAAAGTGAAAGATTTAGAATTGAGGGGCTAATTGGATGAAAGTTGAGTTGATAGGATTGAGAATTACCATTATACACGATTATACTTAGAGAAGAGCGATACTTTTTGAACAAAGTCAGAGTGGAGAAGTTAAATGAAGGTAATGTAGAGGATAAGATACGAAGGCCTATTAATGGTATACCTCCGCATTTATCGCTCACACGTTCATATGTACGTATAGGACGGACTGGAGGTTGAGCGTCCAGGAGTTTTCGAGTGCATTAAATAATCGCAATCGTATAATACCGTCCACATTGGTTCACATAAAAGATAACTGTGCCATTGGGCAATAAAAGCAAGCGTAAAAGTTACACAGTTTGCACGTGCTCCGCAACATCCCCAAACTTGTACACAGTATACAACACTTTCAAAAGGGCACCAGCACCGTCCATCCGCGGTTAGTTTCCCCCCAAGCATTTCTCAACTCTCTACTAACGAACGCCCTTTCTTGAGCTCAATTAAAGTCATTAAAAAATTCTGATTCATTTTTTCCATCTGGCTTGATTTCTGACGAAACACTTTTAAAATAATTTACTATTTAGTCACCTCCGTAAGTCGTAAGTGTCAAGTCTCATAAGACGCTTTTTAAAATTGAAAGTAGCCATGTCAGTAAAAGTTTCAGAGAAGTCAGTTTCTTGGAATAAGGCGCTATTTTAAACAGTCAACTTCTATAGGAAGATAATGTAAAAAACTGGGGTAGATTGTCGATGGATGCTTGAGGTACTGAAACTGGGAAGCTAGCTGTGTTCGTTGGCTAAGCCGAGGTTTGCGGTAGACAGAAAGAGAGAAACTCATATGGAGTTTACATCCATCGTAGACGAGTTGACTTACTAGAGTAGTAAACCATCGCACATTTATACATTGCATTAGGATTCAAGACTTGAGTGCTTGTGACTTGACTTGAAGAAAAACTCTTGCTCCTCACTTCCCACTCCGACTCCCTATTTAACTGCATACATATTTTAAAGCTCGTTTTCCTGGTCTGTGTATACACAGCACATGCATTATTACCATCCTGCATGTCCACCATATTTCCTCTCCTGCCTCCGTCCGTCTGTGCAGATTTCTTATTTTTCTCCTCCAGTTGCCACTCTTGTTGCGCTCGCTAGTTCAGTTCCTCTCAGTGGCGTAGCTACCAATGCTCAACGCGGAGACAGGAATACACATTTGTAAAGCCAAATTTCAAAAAGGGTCGAATTGGAAGAATTAGTCAATTTGGAAAAATAAAATCAGAAGTGGCTCATTTTAAAAAACCATTATTGCTTTGAAAGAATTTGACTATAATGGAATGCCACTGTGAATAGGGTCCCAATCAAAAGTTTAAGTGGAAAGAAAATTCCAGAACGCGGCTTTTAAAAGTAAGCTCATACATAACAGTGCAACTTTGAAGGACATTTTAAAATAAATTGATAATTTTGAAAGTGTGTCGTTTCGGAAACTCTTGCTTTGAAGAATTGTTTGACTTCAAAAATCAATTTTGCTTACTAAAAGCTTTGTAAATTTCTGGTCCACGTCATTGCCCACTGTGCCCATGGCTGAATGCGCTCCTGCTTGCTTTGTTACTCTTACCTTACTACGCTCGCCAATCCAAAGAGTTAAAGTGGGTCGTTTCGGTTCGGTTCGAGCGTTCCCATGACTTGATCACCAGAGAAATGTACGTGGAAGGGGAAAGCACACATAGCAGACGCGGAGTGAGAAGTCATAAAAATTTCTACCTTTATTTTATAATAATTTATGGGAGTCTGGATTGACGACGGACACCTTTCAAATTCCAACGCTCGGCACTGTAACACGTAGTGGAGCCGAGTGTGTGCTTTACATCGATGCACAATGTACGATGAACGATAACGATAAATACAGTGTAACATGTTTATAGCTCCCAACATACTTTTGACCCATAAACTTGTTTTACGTACAGCAGAGGTAGACAAGTAGAGTCTCATGCGGGAGAGTCGGCAATGTGTAGTACTGGAAGAACATTGAAATTGAAAATTGGGGTATCTGAGGTGAGGGGCACATATAGCTATACTTGGAATTTAGAAATTGTACCTCGGAAGCCGCAGCAGCAGCGGCGGCATCATCATAATCATCATCACCATCATCTTCGGGCTGCCTAAGGAAGACTTACAGTGCAGGCAGAGGCTTCATATCGTGGATTGAGAAGAAACATGACGCATGTCCAATATTTCTTGAGCATCTTTTTCTCTGCTATGTGGAGAACATCTTCTTTGCATGGTTTTGAAATTGTGACAAATTTCATGTCCTTGCTTTGTACAAGGTGGAAAATGTTTTATTTGTACGTTATAGAAAATCGGAGATTATCCTGTTTTATGGAGATCGTGTTAAAATGCGGAAGGGGCCGCTTTGCTTCTTGGGAATGGACGGCTGTTGTGTTGGTGCGGCTGAGTGTGGAGCAGTGGGTAGGTGGTGGGGGACGGGAGATGGGTAGCAAATGGACGTATTGGTGTTGGTGGCTTGGTAATCTAATAATCTAAGTTAAGTGCATCAGAGCAATAATCGTCAACATCAGACATTCCCCATATCCCCACAATCTACTACAATACCAGGAGCCACTGGAAACCCATCTCCACTCCCGACACTCACCCGACTACGTGCACACACCATTCCACATCTTCTCCACCATTACTCCTTGTTTTACACCCTTTGTCCCTGATGTTTATTTTTTGAAGGAAGGAACCCACCAGATGCAATTGCCACTGACAAATTACGACATGTTTCAACGGGGACTGTGAAAGTGTAAACAGTCGCGAATAAAATGCTTTAACTTATTTAAACATTTCCCTCCTTTTTCCTCTCCCGACAAACATCCGACTCCATCATTCACCTACTTGACTTTTGATTCCTTTATTCCTTTTAGTCTTTTTTAAAACTTTCGTAGGATCTAGCACAATGGGACTACAAAGGGCCTTGCAAATGTGACGTCGTTCAACATAAAAAATTCCCACGGTCGTGCTACATTATCCAAGGCGTAGAGTGCATGAAATTAGTGTTCAAAAAATGACTGAACATAAAATCAAGGCTTTTGAATGCTCAAAACAGTGTCAAAAAATTCTTTCGAAAGATGGTGCTGACACATCTAAGGCAGACGAAGGAAGTTATTTGCATCTCCAACAAGTTATTCTGTAATGCAGTATTTACAAGGCCCCAAAGGGGTGTTTCAGTTTGGTTTTGTTCTCCCGGACGATACGGCCTGGCCATGATGAGGGTTGGTTTTGTGGAGTGGTGACGTTTGGAGCGTCTAAAGGTGGTTGGAAGTGATAATAATAACGAAAGAAGACGGGAGCTCGAGTATTGGAGATATTACTTGTAGCACGGAGTTCCTAGCTCTCTTCACACTTGGCACAGACTGTACGGGATAACTGTAGAATTGGAGAGTAAATGTGTTATCCTTATGAAATAAGTTTTTATGACTCTCCACGGTATGCATTAGTGTAGACTTGTAGATGTACAAGAAGTGAGTCTATCAACTTTTATTAAGACTCATTATTGCTCCTGCATTAACGGAGTAAGTATAATTTCACCTTTTTAGATTCCACCCAAACCCTCAGTGGCGGAACTACAAAGCAGTTTACGTGTAGGCGTTTGCGCGTCTTTCAAAGTAGAATTTCAAAACGTGTCTTTCAAAAACTGCCCTTTCAAATAAGTATTTGATTTAGAGTGTGTCCAGGTAAAACTTGCGCTTCTCAACAAGTCATTTTAAATGGAGAATTTGTAAACAGACGCTTTCTTCTATATTGGGTTTGTTTTAAAATTGGAACTCTAAAAAGATGATGAAAGCAATTTTGAAATATGCATGTCAATTTGAAAAGCTTGTTCTGAAGGAAGTTATTGGTTTTGGAAAGCAATTTATTTCGTACTCGAAATTAAGTTTTGAATGAAGCACTGCCTGCTTTGCACGTAGCTGGATACGCTAGTAGAGGCCAAAGCAAAGCTAACCAACGAGGGAAACCAAACCAAGTTGAGGACCGAACAGTGAAAGCTATTGAAAAGGGAATAGATCCAACTTTCAGACTTTTGCAATTCACAAGTTCATCCAAAACTCCAGTTAAGCCAAGTCCTAGTCCTAGTCAACCAACCAACCAAGAACCAACACACCCACCAACTTACACTATAGTGGATTCTATCGGCAGTGCCACAAAGGGCCTTTCAGTTACAACGTGGAGGCAAAAGCACGAGAGACACTTTAACTTCAAAAACTTGTATGCCGGAGTGTAAACCTTTGGCGGATCGCATTGGAATATAACGTTTGGAGGAGCCCAAGGCCTGGAAACTATTATTACGGAGAATAATACGGAGTGCGAGAGAGCCGAGTTGGCGGTGTAAGTCTAAAGATACAGACCGAGGATGGTCACGGTGGTGGTGAGGAAGATGCAGTTGGTTCAAGTGTGTAATCATATATTTATAAAGGGTTGGAAATTAACATTTTACTCATGGTACTCTGTATCTTTGGAAAGGATACGTTTCATCCTTTCATCGTTTCATGTCTTAACATCTTCTTGGAGTCCAAAGTCCTCTCACTTCTAATCCCAACTTGTTCCCCACACACTTTCCCCAAGAACCTCTTCCAAACTGGGAAAACGATGGGAGAAGCCAAGGAAGCCCTCCTCGCCCGATATACGTAGATATTGAGAATGTAATAATTAACAGCCATATTCCCATAACCGTTAGCACAAAACTCAGAGAGTCATAATGGCCATCTTCACTGTAATAATCGTCCCTATGAAACGTCATTACGTACCTAATTACCCGTTCATGTGTCCGCGTATTTATTTCCTTCCACCACTGTTTCTCTCATCAAGGATTTTGCTTTTCAGTCCAATTCCAACTCTGGCAGAATGTACAGAGGCAGGGGTTCAGAGGAGCCATGCAGATATGTCCTCTAGTCGACTTGGGCTAAAGCAAAAAGCTTTCTCAAAATACTAATCGTAAGTAGCAGGCGGGGAAAAGATAAAAAAAGAACCAGTCAACTTTAAATGAATATTTTCATCATATTATTTTCGTTCATTTAAAAGTGTAGAGCAGCAAACCAGGATATTAATATCTGCCAACAAAATTTTCTTCGTCATCATATTTACAAGGTCCATGCAGCACTAAGTTGTACTGTGGAAGAACAGAGGATTTAGCCCTTTGTAATCTCTGCAGTGTTTTCACTTAAGTATTCGACTTGGTTTCGTTGTACATACCACAATTCCTCACTGTGCAGCCAACAGTGTATAGAATACAAGCAAGAATAGGGCCGTTCAAACATTACACCGGACGACGTGGGTCTTCCTAAAATGTGCAAATCATACATTCGTACATTTTGAAAATCAGCGAAGCATTTTGGGGGTCTTTTCAACTAGGCAATAAAATAAAGGGACATAAAAGCTACACATTTCAGTTAAATTCAAGCAGTACATACGAGTACTTCCAACAAGTGTTGATGAACTAAGTCATATTTGCAAGGTCCCAGAGTAGAAGCGAATGCAGTAATGCGCTTGTAGTCCAAGTCTTTAACATGTACATACACTATTAATAAAGCATAATATGCATAGGTAGGATTCCACATATCGCCACATGCTCTCCCCTCTCCTAAGAGACAATACTTCCATGAACTTTGTCAGCCAAAACGCGAAACTTTGTGCCATGATTCCTATTGCGATTACTAATTCTTGCACCTAATAGCGCGAGTAGGTAGACATAGAAATATTAGGCAATAATAATTGCATAAATGTGGAAACCGGAGTTTCCGCAATGAGCATGGCTGTATGAGCTGATCACAGGCAACAGTGTCTCGGAAGGGTGAGCAGTGAATAGAGATGTGCAGATACGAGAGAAAGTAAAACAGTGGCAAATTAATAGCCATTATAGATACACTTAATACAATTCGTTTATTCTTCTTCATCAAATTCAGCACGAGTGATTGTGAATGTCGAATGGATTGTGTACGTATAACGCAATGCATTTTATTCATATTCAGTAATGCACCTAGCTCAGATACATATCTTACTATACTTACTTTACTTTATTTTTAGACCAAAACATTGTACTTAAAAATAAGTGGAAGGAGTTTCAGAGGTTCATAAATTCTATAGTTTCCTCAAAAAAAAGAAAAGAAAGGGAAACGAGGAAGGGACGGATGATGGTGTAAAGAAGACAAAGACTGCGAGCTGAGTCTGGAACGGATGATCCATGGGGCTTTGCAAAAGTGACGTCTTGTCGCTACCATTCAAACCTGCAACTAAAAATTTTCATTGACGATAATTTTTTTACCATAAAAAATATTTTCAGTGAAATTAAGTTCAAAACAAGTTTAATTTCGACGTCATATCTGTCAAGCTCCTCCAGGAGTCAAAAAATAATGGAAAGTGACATAATTTAATTTATGCTGATGAGCCGGGATGAGAAGGAAAAGACGGGGATATGGAAGTAAAGACAATCATAAAAATTACGAATGACAATGTCAAAAGTTTAAATCAAGTCCCGTGCTGCTCGTATAAAATACAAGTAGAGGAGAGGTAAACCCGTCGGTGCGTGCACAAATTGCGTCGGCAGTCGCAGGGAGACGGGTTTAGAGCTTTTAAACTTTCTCCGGAAGCTATAAAGTTGATAACAGTGCGGAAAGTAAAAAACTCGGCAGGTCCACAGAATGTTGACCTGATTTATGGACGTCCCCTTTTCATCCCTTCTTGGACTCCACGTAGTTTCGAACACACCCAAATGACTTCCCAGGTGACAAATAAAATACTACACTTTTGACATGCTCCCGCTCACTAATATTTAATGCAAAACCTCCACAACCAGAACCGGAGCAAGTGGACAAGGAACATTGTTGCTGTTGTAGTTGACGTCGGATTTTGACGTTGCTGCATCCACACACTTGTGTCGTAATATTTTTCACGGTTTCTTCATTTCTCGTCGAAAATGTAGGTATTAATACATCCACTTCAGAGTTAAAAACTTTCCCCTGCATGTTAGTACGGACGATCATCAAACAAGTTTGAAGCTACATAGTATGTTATACTTCTTACCAATTGTAAGCAGCAATTTTCCTTTTGATCACAGCTGATTGTAATGGAAAGCAAGGGAAAACAAAAATGCAAAAAACATAATAAATATTTATGTCGCTAATTTCTAAATACGGGAAACCAACTGCTTCATTGGTGTAATAAATAAATTGTATGTAATTACAGTTGTCAGAACACGTAAAAAATTGACGCGCATACAAATATTATTAAATGTCCAGTAACACGTCTGCTTACGTTTGGTCTGTTGTACACAGAGTGTAGTACGAATATGAATTGTTTTTAAATTTTCGAGACATGCACAAGAGACGTTTTGCACCGATTCGAAAACAAAATGCATGTAAATAGGACATTTTTCATCAAAAACCTTTAAATGTGTACCCTTCTGAATATTTACAGTCTTTGCAGTACTTAAGAATTAAGGATTTTGATACAGTGTGACACCGTATCAAAATACGGTATTTTGATTCTTCAGCCACGACACTTCTACTCTATATAATATGTGTCGTCTGAAAGGTATGTGTACAATATGGGTTCTAGGACGAAATGGTGTGGACAAAATGGCGTGGGACAAAATGGTGTGGACAAAATGGAGTGAGGACCAAATGGCGTGAGGACCAAATGGCGTACAGTCGTACAGTATTGGGCGAGAACCTACACTAATAAAAAAAAGTAATGAAAAATGAAAATAGTTAGGCAAGAAGGTAGAAATAATAACCTTGTTTCTCTTTTTGCTCTTGGGAAATTGTGTTGGCCCTTAGAAGGGCCGTCGGTTAATCATAAAACCATACATACAAAACTATTTTGTGTAAGAAATAAAAATAAAATGATGAATCGTGTGATTGTCGTTAAATTCGTCACTGAGTAAATTCGACACTCGGCGAATTGGCCATCCAGCAAGCTGGTCAGTTCAGTTTTAAAATACCTGATGTATTTATTTTTTTAAAATATATGTTGCACCACACAATTGTAAATTAAATATTCTTTATCATAAAAACTTCGTAAGATTTAAAGTCAAGAAAAAAGTTGTCAATAGTTGCAGTTAATTATTAAATTGTATTTTGCTTCCTACATATGCAACTGAATATATCGAGTTAATTAAACCAAATATTAACGAGCTACGTCTTACACGTTTAGAAACACCAAATTAAATCAGTAGTAATGAACTAAAATTACGGCAAAAACAAATCAAGTAAATGTTACAATTAACAGAACAAAAAAGGACAATTTAAACACATCATCAAAAATGTACCAGTTATAAATATATTTTTAATCAAACAGACGCTGCTGATTTCTTATTTTTCCCAATGTTGGGCAATAGCTCGTAATTACTCAAACCATTAGTTCTCGCAGTAGCTTTCAACTCGGTTTAGAAGGCGAGCATCCAGGTCCGCGTACATACGTTGCGTTATTATTATTATTATTATGCAGGGTTTTATTCATAGTATCGGATATTGTAGAACATACGCAAGAATGACACATATACATGCTAAATCAAACTCGAAAATAGTACACAATGAGACAGATTCATTTGCTTATGGGCTACTTATTACACTAATCAACGAACAATCAACACAGTCAGATACAAATTTATACAGAGAAACGAAGGAGCCCACGCGTCATGTAATCAGCGCAATGGAGGAAAGAAGTTCGAATTAATATATGAATCACAATCTTTAAAAGTATACATAGTTACTAGATAATAGCTTTACTTATTATTATTATTTGTTTTTAAAAATTAAAACTAATTATTCAGTAACCTAATGAGCGAGGGCATAGTGGAAGTCCTATACCTTTCCCTCTTACATTTAGCTAGTCTATATCTTATTTTGTTCCTACTTGGTCTACTGTTACATCTCACGAATGGTGCTAACCAACTAGAGTATCTATCAGATTTAATTATTGATTTCCCAAACTTTAGTAATAATTGTTTATATCGATTTTCAATAGGGGTTATACCTAAACTTTTTGTAACAAAATTATAATTATTATTACTAACATAATTATTAAGTATTATACCCAGAAATCTTCTTTCCACCTTTACAATTTTTTCTAATAAGTAATGAGGTAGGCTTTGGCTACATACTTGTGAACAATACTCAAGATTACTCCTGATATAAGTTTTGTAGATTGAAAGTAATTGCTTTTTCGAAAATCCAAAGTATTTTAATTTCCTCAGGATAAAAATCTTTTTGCTAGCTTTTGTAACCATTACTTTTACATGTTCATTCCATAACAGCTTGTTATTGATCTGAACTCCTAACAACTTGGTACAATTTACAATAGGTAACCTAGTATCATTAAGCCTAAGTTCAACTTCCGGTACCATGTTGTTTCTGGAAACATTTACTAACATTACATTACATTTAGTTGGATTCAATTTCATTTTAAGGTCATCCGCCCATAAGCTAATATCATTAAGGTAATCCTGCATCCTAGGTGTTTCACCATACTTTACGCATTCCACTAATGTCATATCATCTACATACCCATTAAATAAATTTTTAGTATTAGAGTTTAAATCTGTTTGATATTTTTCTTCAAAAATTATAAGGATTCGATTAATCATAACAATAAATAGAAGAGGAACCAGTTTAGTTCCTTGCGGGGTTCCATTAAATATTTCACAAAAATCAGATATTTCATCTTTATCTTTAACACACTGATATCTTTGGAATAAGAAATCTCATAGCCATTTAACATCACATAATTGAACTTCTAATTTTTGCAATTCACTAATTAAAATATTGTGATCTACAAGGTCGAAAGCTTTGGATAAATCCAGCATAACTAATATTATATACGAATCAGACAATTCTAATGATTTATAAACAAAATCAAGTAAATTTACTAAGTAATGTGTTGTAGAACAGCCTTTAATAGAGCCGAATTGTCTTAAACCAATTTTAGAAATAAGCTGTTTATACAATTTATCGAACATGTATCCTTCCATAACCTTACCTAGAATATTTGTTTGAGATAATGGCCGTAGGTTATCAATTTTTAAATTATCATAATCTTTTGGAATCGGTGTTATAAACCCAGTTTTCCAAGATTTAGGGACAACACAGTTTTTAAAAGAATAATTATAAAGAAAGGTTATTGCTGTAGTAAAATAAAATCCAAGCTCTTTCACAATACTAGTCGGTACGCCTCCAGGAACATTAGATTTAGACGAATTAAGTTTTTCTAAATTATGCAATACATCAAATTCACTTACCTTTATATAATTAGTGTTATTATCAGTATCTAGCATTTAGTAGCAAAGCTGCAAGAGCAGCATTGTATACGTAAATCTTGGTTCTCAAGTCGTTTATGAAAGGACGAAAGAATTGCTTGAATAGATATTTTTAATTACTAGATATTATTATGCATTTTTACAGTATGTATGTCAGCATTTTGTTTGAAGGCATATTAAAAGCAGAAAATAACTGAGTCTAGGAGAGAAATGATACATGGTATCGGTGTAGGCAGAACTGGCCTGTTATAAAAAAACAAGATAACTATTCCACGGGGTCAGTCACTTGATAACCAGCTTACTTAGTGCTTTATTTACTTGTTGATCAATTTACTTATTGACCGATTTATGTGGTGAAATATTTATCAACTACCGATTTTGCTGGGAGTCCAATTTACCCAAAGTCGAATTTTCCGAGTGTTCAATTCACTGGTGTCCAATTTCCAAGTGACGAATTTAACGACAATCACACGATTCTTCATTTTATTTTTATTTCTTACACAAAATAGTTTTTATGATTAACCAACGGCTCTTCTAAGGGCCAACACCATTTCCCAAGAGCAAAAAGAGAAAAATGGTTTTTATTTCTACCTTCTTGCCTGACTATTTTCATTTTTCAATATTTTTTTTATTAGTGTAGGTTCTCGCCCAATACTGTACGACTGTACGCCATTTGGTCCTCACGCCATTTGGTCCTCACGCCATTTGGTCCTCACGCCATTTGGTCCTTACGTCATTTCGTCCTCACGCCATTTTGTCCGCACCTATTTGTCCCACGCCATTTTGTACACACCATTTTGTCCCGTTACCTACAATATGAAATGATATATTACGGAGAATAAAAATATGAGGCGTTTTGATCAATACTTGATAGACTGTTAGAAGAGTAAAGGGACAAGGGAAAAAATACGTGATGGCTGTGAAGGGAAGGGTGCGTGTTAGTGTAGCTGTCTGTCGAGTGTGCCGTGTTCTGGTGTTCTGTGAGGGAAATCTCTTGCTGGGTCCATGTAATCATTGACCAAGGGAAAGTAAACAGAGATTGTGGAAGCCAGGGACGACTGGGAGTGTGGATACGAGGTTAAGAATGTTATAAATATAAATACAATACGATAGAGATGTGCGGGATGAGATTAGGGGACAAGATCAGTCCCTTTTTTTTCTCTCTTCCTTGACTTTCCTTTGGAGTCCTAGTCCGGATTTCCGCCTTGAACATTAATTCTAGTGGCTGAGAAAGGAGAAGAAGATGGGAGGCGAGGCTGAGGCGTAGAGCAAGTACTAGTTGGCACTAGCAGCTTCCAGCTATGTACATGTTTGTATCATCATCTTCACCTGATGTGGATAGAGTTGAGATGGGTCCAAGTGTGTATGTCCCTGCAAAACAAGAACAACAACGTACACAACTTGGAGCTTTTCAATTACCCCCTCAGAGAAAAACATTTTGGAGATGATAGGATGTGAGGCGTTTTTTTAACAAAACTTGCATGCATAACATGTTCTGTAATTTTTTAATAAGTGTAATTGGCACACACATTTCTGGGCTATTTTTGATGAAATTGCTTTAATCCGAGTTGTGTGACTTAATATTTGCAAAGCCCCTTGACAATCAAACAGGGCTACTATATGCAACAACAGTACTATACTTGGTGCAGATTTTCGTTAGATCTCAATGGTAAAGAGGAATGTAAACAGACTGGGGGAATAGGGAATGTACATCTAGAACCGTGAAGCGTATCTCACATTGCTGTGATTTCAGATGCAACTCGTACGACGTGATTTGTGAAAGACCCATCCGTGCTTAATCACTGTATAAAGGGTAAGGGAACGTGCAATCATATATTGAATATTTAAAGGTCATGACATGAGAAAAGTTTTTCGGGGCTCATTTAATGAAATAAACTTTGTGTGGTTTTCCTCTCGGCAGTATGAACTTGTGCAATAGACCAAATAATAGAAATATGACTGTCTGACTAACGAGATGTAGGGAGAAGAGAGAGAGAGGGAAGCTCTGATGAGCAACTTTGCTACAGACTCTCATCTAAATAGCTATTCCCATGTATGTTCATCTCCTCAACTTTGGTCCATGATATTTTATGCTTGGACAAATCTCAACTATCTCGAAATTTTCTATTTATTTAACATTTTCACAATTTCCTACTCCTTCATTCCTTGATGAGCGAGGGACGGGGAAGGTGCAGAGTTAAGCTTTTTCCTTTCAATTCATCTATGGGTCGACAGTCCAGTTTCACTTTTGGGCTTCAGCTTCCTCCTCCTTTTCCAGCGGCAGTGGCTGCTGTAGTGTCACAGAGTTAGGTCTTCCTTGTAGTTACTGACTCAGCTCTGCACGGGAATTAATATACACACCACAAGTAGTTGGCCTAAACGAACCTTGTCGTGGGCAAAGATGCAAAATGGAGCAAGTCTATCTCTATGAGCACTGTCTGAAAAGGGGTGACTGTACAACATTTACAAACATGCCTTTATAAAACTTTGCTTCTTTACAATACGGAGCAAGATAACATTTTGTACCTTTTCAAAATTATAGAATTGAGGAACTGTACGTACGTCTTTTCAAATATACATAACTGCATAGAGAAAGAGAGAGAATTGCGTCTTTTTGCTTCCTCGTCCTTGTTATGTGAATTCAAGTCAGCAGTAGTAGCTGTAACATGCATAAGATTTTGCCACACATTTCATTCGAAGTTATTCCTTATTAGTACTTGCTACCCATTTGCACTTCCCAACTTCGGAAAAGGTAAACTAATAATTGTAGAAATTATGATTTATACAGTGCACACGGAAGTTTGTACTGGCTATAGCACTGGCACATGCACTAGTTTAGTTTTCCGTTCTAGTGTTTATGCCTATAGTGGCTTTCCACATACATCTGTCTGCAGAGGGAACTTGAAGGGAAGCTAGTAGTTAAGAGCTCTTTTCTCCCTTCGTACGGCTTCTCTAATTCTAAATGTTTGAAAGTAACTGGCAATACAAACTCACCACATCAGAATATAATAATTAAATTCTGATTTGTCTTTTGTGTCTGCAATCTGCCTACCAAACTACTCGCATAAGAACCTGTACACACTTTGAAGTAGAAACGTACGCAAATCGAGAGCTCCAGCACCCAACTTCAAAGCGGCCAAAAGTAGCGAAAGTAACCTAGAGGTATTTAGAAGCCTGTGAGTATGACGTCATGACGTATATACCTACATACAAGCTTGATGGAGACGAGAATTTTTAATTTTGTCTTTAACGAGTAAATATTAAATGTTCAAACAAGCTAATTTTTGAAGACTGTTATTTCATGTTTTTGGATTTTTGTATATAAGTGTTTACTTTGTTTAGCCACTGTTCCAATAGTCTTTACGCATTACTCAGATAAGTGAGTGATATCATGATAACAAAAAACACATACAACCCCATACTGACTTAGAGCCAAGTAAGGCTTTAGTGTATTGTAGAGAGTCAGAACTACTTGATTATGGTCCGCCGATCAGGAATTGAAAATGAAACGATGAAGTTGAGTGTTTCGTGACAAGGAAAATTATTTGTGTGACTTTTCTTTGTATATAATACACAAAATTCAGACACTTCTACACAAAGTCTGAGTAGGAGTGGGTATAGTAATAAATATACGATTTAAGTTAAGTACATACAAATGTTTAGTTAAGGAGCTTGGGGAAGTTGATGCACGCCACAGGGACCATGTTAATATTACGTTGTCCCAATCGTGCTCTAAGTCTTCTCCTAGCTAAATAATATCCTTCCGAAAAGGACATTGAATATTACGGGTACGTTCTCACAGAGGTAATGCAAGAAAATAAAATTGTAGGAAATTGTCTGAACATAAAATTTAATTATTTAAAAAGTGTCAAAATGAAATGAAATGTTTTTGATAAGTGTGACACGTAAAAAGTTAAAGAAAAGTTTCACATTCTTAAAGTGTTCAATGGATGATTTTTACATCTTCAATAAATGTTTTGTAACGCCATATGTGCGAGTCCCCACAATAAGCGAAGAACCAACCCGTGTCATAGGCGACGTAACGAACACAGTAGTTGCACCTCCAAACTCCAGTTCAATTCATTGATTGTAGCAATCCCTAAACTAATCCTCACGATAACTTACTCTCTTGTAGTCCTGATCTGTTGCGTTGGTTCTGCTTTCACTCGCTCTCGTCTTCTTCCTTTCAGATACCTACATGTATACATAGCTCATTATAGGCACACCCCATCTCATTTAGATATAGGCCCCCATGCCTCCATACACATTCACTCATGAGATTCACTTATTTTATTCTCTGCTGTAATAACCCTTAACCCCGCCTGCGATTCCGATTCATATTTATCTTTCAATTCCGTAACTTTTCTCGTCTTTCTGGGGCATGTTGTTGTTGAGTAGTCAGTAGAGTATCTAACTATTGGCAAAGTGAGCCATAAACAGGATATTCAGCTAAACCAAACATTTTGTAATAATGCAAAATTGCGTTTCAAAAGCGAACTCTTCAACAATAGCTATCTAGTTATCAAATTTTCAAAAAAAAAATGAAGTTTTTATATGTAATTTGGTCTCTTAAGCTGTGTTTTGACTATTCTGCAGTACGCATACAATAAATATAAAGGCTCACAGCTATCGGCACTGAAGCTGGGGGAGGCACGTCGACTAATTATATGTTCATGTTTGTATTTGTGTTGGCATCACACCACACCTCGATTAGTATGATGACGGAGAGCGCGCAAGAGAGCTGCTACTGATACGGATGCTGAAGCAGTCTTGCCTAGGTAGTTAGTTATATGCTAAGTTGAAATGCGAGATGGAGAAACGAATTCCAGTGTATTGGAGTGTACAGGCGCAAGTAGACGCACGTACATGGCGAATTGTGGTTATATACAATGTAGGTGCGAATTGACAGCTACGACAGGGAATTGCGTGTTTTCCTTGTAACTCGTAATATGAGTACAGACAGAAATAGGCAGCTTATTATTATAGTCGTCGACTGCACCACTCACAATCAGTCACTCTGCAGTTCAGTTTTCAGAGGTAGTGGGAGTGAAGAACAAAGGGAGATGGTGTTTGTCAATTAATTCAGGCTCAAGTTTTCTCTCATAGGTAATCCAACTCTTACCAAACTGCTCGCATATAATGGCAATGGTCTCAATATTTACATGTACCTGTAGTCTTGACACGCGCAGCCTATGTGCATACAGGCTACGACACATTTCTGTATATCAAGGTACTACACACACACAGTTGAGCCAAGTTTTTGAAAATCTAAACACCTTTATTTAGAGTGAGATTTGTTTTTGTTGTTACTTCTTGAACTTGTGTGCTTCTGTTCTCTTGTTTTGAGGGCGTGAATTACATTAAAAAGGTTATCACGTAAACGAACATGTCTATTCTACACTTTGTAGTCATTGGTCACTGTCATTTCATCGAAATGGCAGAAAACTCTTTCAAATTGTTACCTTTAATCATGCGACATGCCTATTTATGTATAATTCGGTATAGTAGTAACAGACGATATTATTTATTTTGTTACCTACAACTTAGCTTTCACCTCTAACGGTTTCATGCATTTCCTACTCCAAATAAATTGACTCTGGTCGTTTTGCCTTCGTTTCTTGAGTCGTCGCTTATTTATGATATAGTGAAAGTACTGAGTAGATCGTGACGCTTGTTAGCGTCGCCGACGTAGGTAAATCTATGGTGCCAAATCCTTATCACGCTAAATTATGTTGAATTTCTTGTACACAGGGAAAGAACCGTGAAGTAGAAGAAGACGAAGGAGGCAACGAAAGCCTTGACGTTCACCTCAAGTTCTCAAGTGAGGAAAGCCAAGGGAAGGAAAAGGAAAAGAGAAAGGAAGCGTGGAGTGGTCCTAGTATTGATAATTGTGAAAGAAAAAAGACTTTTAATTAAATTGTCCAAAGTGTGTGAGGCAGGAGTTGAGAGTAAATGTGTGAACATTGTGGACGACCGTCTCTGAATATTTACGTGGGAATTAGTCGCTGGGCTGTGTGTGAGATCGAACATTTTCACCATTTGTCACTTGCAGTTCAACTCCTCTGTCTGGTCCTGTCTTAGCTCAACTTATATGGCTTAGCGTACTTTAGCTTGAGTTGGATCTTTCGGACTTTCTCTTAGGCAAACTGTCCCCTGTAATAGCTGTTCCATAAAAGTACATAAAACTACTGCGGACGATTAGTGAGGTGAGAAAAGAGGGAGATATAAGGCTATAGAGAGCGGGGCGTGGGAAATATTTCTTACCAACTTAACGAAAGGAAAGGTGAGGAAACACGGAAACCGATCTGAGTGTAAGTTTACAACCTTAAGACGACCTTTTCCGCTGTCTCCTGCGTATACATACAATCTGAGCCAGCGTCGTTCGTTCTCTCTCCACGTCCCCTTATGTACAGCTGGAGCGTAGCTTGATGAGCAGAACGGGAAGGAGAAAGTGTGAAAGTGAAAGTAGAGGAAAGTAGAGAAAGCTGATACGGACGCAGAGCTGGCGGAGAGAAAGACTTGCTGAGTGACTGAGTACAAACAATAATAACGTTCTCGAGTGTGTGAGCTACGGAGAGAAGAACACGAAGGGAAAGTACGTGATCTCCTGGAGGAATTTCGCGGATGCCTCCCTTTCCTTCCTCCTGTCTCTCGTCTCCCTCATTGTAGTCTATTACCCGAGAAACTCAAGGAAGCTACCACATACATTGCCATCCTAATATAACCCTAACGGAGGATATACCCACAACGTCCATGTGCACAAAGGGAAAAGGTTCTACTACATCACTCTTGTCTTCTCCCTTTCTCCCGCCACCAAACAAACGATACTAATTCTCTTCAATTTCCTCCACCACGACTTCTCACTCTACGCCACAACATCTTCCAACACAGTCCCACTGCAGACCTGCCCTACCATGGAAGTACATACGTGTTTTGGACAACTCGAGTGTGAAACCCTGTACATGTACAACATCCCCCATGAAATAAATACATGAATTCAAGGAGATTTGTGTGTAGACCAACCACATACACTCGTTCAGTCGTGAAGCGTTGAGAGAGTCAAGACTGGGGACCTGAAACCGCCACAGTCTCGGTAACTGTTTCATTGCAGTTAGATTCTTGGTTTCCAGCTTGCAATTTATATGTATATATAAATAAACACAACCTTTCCTCGGGAAGTAAAGTAAGTTAGTTATGTACACAACGAGAAACTAGAACAAAGATTCACAAATCACCGAGTGAGCTAACATTAAGACGACGACAACGTAATCAAGAAACAATGATCAAGTAAAATCCTTTCAATTTAGAATTTCCTCCTTCTCGTCTCCGCCACTCTTTTTTCCTTCTTGCTCAGATAGAGATTTGTGTGTCGTAATTAATATAACATGCATTCATTTTTCAACTACAATAGAGTCGAGTGTTGAAAATTTGAAAATCAAGTCCAACTACTTGGACTTGTCGCTTCATAGCTCTATCTAGATATATTTATCTAAAGACTTGCGTTGAAACAAGTTTTGGAGAACAACTTTAACAAGAACAAATCTTTTGAATGTAAAAACAATCCAATTTCACAATTTACATTTACTACTAGAGGTTAACCCAGAACAATAGTAGTGCAGATTTAAAGTTTGGCGGCCCAGTGAATTACTATACATTTACTGTTCAGCTATAGATCTATAGACAGTGAGATATACCCTTGGAATATTGGCCAGATTTGTTTGGACCTGTGTAGAAATTTGTTGAACATACACAAGACTTTGTCACAAGTGCAAGAAGGCGGATTTAGAAAAATAAAGGGTTACACGTATAGAACCAGAAGGAGACCCATCGATATTCACACAATAAAGTTGCTAGACAGAGACAAGGAGAAAGGAGAAAAGTACAAGGAAGAGGAAGAAGAAGGAAAAAACAGTGGGAGTGTGTGGCGTGCAGTGTGCGGGTGACCAACCGTGAAGAGAAAATAACAACAAAAATAACGTGGACAAGGAAAAGCAAGTGAAGAAAATAAGAGGACGGATTGAAATCGTTGGACGTGCTCGATTTCGATTTGTCTGACCTGAAATCTGCTTGAGGTTTTCTTTATTCTTCCTTTCAGCCAAGCAAATAACTAACCGTATTCTTATAGCTGTATATTTACTTCCATTGTAAGAAGCAGTACTCCACACCGAATAATATAGGTAGGCAGAGAAATAAATACAATATCTCCTCCACTTTTCTTCGTTATACATTGACATACGGCTGCAACGTGTGTAGCCCAACTAACGGCTCTTTTCTCGGCTTTTTCGTCCTTTGTAAATAGATATTGCTCTCGCTTTATATTCCTTTCCATTTATTCAAAACGTATACAGAGGCGAAAAAATTGAGGAGACGTGAGTGAAAGTATCCTCTTGTATGATTTTCTTTGAGAGTCAGTGTAAGCCGCGCCAACGAGCAAAGGAACACAAACAAATAATATCCAATACTTGAGTTGTGATTTAAATAGCAGCTGCAATACCACAACCCTTTCTGGAGCAGCCACTAGTACGCCACAACGCAGCGATAGTAACATAGGACTATATAGTGTATAGGTGGTGCACTTCATTTTCAACTGTGCTCCACCGAATGGAACGTACACTTGTAATTACTTAGGAACAACTAATTTGTTCAATTTTACAGCAATTACTGCAACCAGCTGATAAAGAAGCCAGGAATACTTCCTTTCAAAGCTGACCAACAAGGTAAGAACAGTCATTGCATATTTTTACGAACAATTAAGTGTAAACCTAGAGGGAAATCTAAATTCGACGATGAAAGCATAAAAATAGAGGTATTCGTATATACACGTCTCCATAATAACTTGAGTCGTTTAGAAAATACTGCGGGTACAAGAGATAAGGATTACTACTATCGTTGTTTTTATTGTGCTTGGTACAGTGGGGCCATTGAATCTGTTTATTCTTCTTCAATCTATTTAATTTGATGGTCAGGAGAAGCGTTTGGAGTGTCATGACAGTTAAATATATACTTTGGGCATTGGCTATATGTGGCAAGTAGGAGATAGGCTCTGCAATTATTTACAAGGCACACTTTACAAGTTGCATGTAACAAGTAAGACGGTCGGTGAGAGTGGTGGGTGAATACTTGACTGGTTACAAGGCTCTTTATATGGTGGCTGCTTATTCAATTTCAATCCACGTACTATGGCAAACTATTATGGAAAGCAGAAAGTAGCGAGAGGAGAAGAGCAGGATGAGCGTTGCCCATGCATGAACGCAGATTACCGAATGGTCATTGGTAGTTGACCGTTAATGGATGTACACACGCACGCAACGGAGAACACTTTTGTCATGTCTGTCCTGCCCAGATGCTACTCACATATAAATTATTTCGTCTCATTGTATTTCCTTTTTGAAATGTTGAATCCATAAAATCATCCTTGTCTCGTATCGCCATCATTTAGGGGACCCGCACTGCATAGAACACCACTTTTCAATCGACAGCCATTCTATTAACAGTTTAACAGTGCTGTTTCACAGATATTTCACAGACGTACGTACATGGCGTGTTAGCAAGGAACCATAGTATTTGACTGCCAAAGACTGGCGTTTTCAAATCCAATTTTTTCAACAACTTTGTTTTTAAAAATGTTGCTCAAATGAGTGCAGAAGAACCTTTGGAGTGAAACACTATCGATGATTGTTCTGCTCTTCAGATTTTTATTTCTTTCCATCTCAAAAGATAATTACTTCATATATGTTGGCAATCGTAATTACCGTATTTCCTGTATTTATTGCCGGGACTGCAATAGTTGCCGGCCTCTAATAGTTGCCGGGGTTTTTAGCACGTAAATCATAGGACTGACTCTCCTTGCTTAACCAGATTTAAGCAATAGTTGCCGGGTGCAATTAATACAGGAAATACGGTAATACGCACGCAACATAGCATGAAAGAGAGAGGATTACATCTGTAGATGAATAATAAATGTAGATTTTTATTTTTGGGCGTAGTACAGCTTTCCATAGACTGCAAGAACTTTGGAACTTCTGAGTCTGAGGTTCTCATTAGGTCAACTACTCAGAAAGTCAGAACTCAGGACTTGGTATCCCTGCTGATACGAGCATAATTTAGCTGTAGTAGCAGTTGTAAAACATAGTTTCTGTGGGGAAGGGGAGGAATAACAGACAATACAAAATGAGAGCACAAATACAGACTTCCTTTTCTGCTCTTTGATTTCTTTGCCACTCAAGATTTAGAGCTTATAAATGCTACCTTTTGATTTGGATGGAATTTAAATCTATTTTACGGACAGGCAATTAGTAACTTGGAATCTTTTCTAATACTACGCGTGTAAATTTTAATACTAGCAATTAATATTTGTAGCTCCATTCTACTATATACATCTTACGGCAAAAATGTTGTTTCTTGTACATACGCTGATATATTCCTTTTTGATGTTGGTTATTATCAGAGATGCTGTAACGCTGCACGCATTCAAATGTACGGTTTCCAGTTCACAAGAGGCTGTTGCCAAGACCGAATATGTACGTCTGTGTATTAGCATCCCGAATGCATGATTGGCTCTCATATCTTTAATGCTTAATAATGCGCGAGAATTGATCTGCTGTTGATTGGTGCTATTTTGTATGGTTTGGCAAAAAATATGTACAATGATAGGAATGATTACCGAGAAAGCTGTTTTGTGGGCTTAATTAAATAAATTGAAATGAAATGATGAGTGAAAGATGGATGAGAGTAGGGAAGGGACGAAGTGCGTAGTAATGAAGGAATGATGATTTCAAGGGGAAAAACACAAATTGACAGTAAAAAGTTAAGTATTGAGTGACTTACTGGAAGGATAGCAAAGTTCTGTTCAGCCGCTCTCTTCTTTTTAATGGAGAAGTCACTGCGTTTTGAGTTGAATTGTATAGACAAGTCATGTCAAGTCAATTCAAGTCAGGGGAAAAAAGAAGAGAACTCCGTCTGTGTGAGAGAAAGAAGAATTTCCTTATTACTTTGTATAAATTGAAAATTCGTTCATTTTCCTTTTTTCTCTAATACGTTTGTCAGTTTCCAGTTTGTAGTCTGCAGTAGTGAGAAAGACCACGAAGTGTATCCGTATGTATGTACAAGTGCATCCGCCTTATACACATGTATGTATGTACGACGATTATATTCGATCAGTAGTTGGGCATTACAAGGTACATATGGTGCATGGTTGAGGGTGTCAGGGGGAAACAAGGAAAATTTCCCCTTTAAGTCAAAAGCTGTCAGTTTTATTGACTTTTGAAAAATAAAACATTTACATTGCTCATAGATTGTAAGCGAGAGAAAGGAATAGGGGTTTTCCGTCGCGGTATATTTGTCATTTTCGAATGCTGTGTGTGTAGGTGTAGGTGCTGTACGTTCCTTGCTTCATCGTCGAATCTTAGCGGTCCTACGTGCTTTCTCCATCTCTAGATTTCTGGATACACCATCGTCTATAGGGATACTGTAATTCTCTGATTTACCATTAGAACATAAGAAGCTCCAATTTTAATGTTTCCAATAAAATCATACAATTCTGCTATCAAAGGCTGTTTGCCACGAAATCATTATTTTAAACCACGATCTCTTGCTTATCGATAAACAATTTCAATGCATTTATTTAGACAAGTAACCGTTTTTGATCGTGTCTTTTCTCAGTTCAGCATTGTAAAATTCATTGCGCTAGTAAACGATGAGGCGAGGCCATCCATGGAGTCTATTCGGATGTTTGCGGTAGGGGATGTCTATGTGTGAACGTGTTGAATATGTGTACACTGACGCATATAATATATTATATAGACGTGTTGAATTGAGAATTGCTGTTGCCATCGAAAAGAGTTTTCAGACGTCACGTTGTCACCAAATTGTTTCCTTCCGTTCTCTTCAAACAGCTCCCTATTCCCTCTACTCCTCATGTCTAAAGTTCTTCGGCTCCACACTTTCACCGTATCGTCGAGTTTTTTCAAACTTGTGAAGTATATCGTGTATAATTTGGTTGGCCTGAAGTACACTGTGTGAAGAAATGCAAGACTGACTAGACTTAACTTTCCCTTTCTTTCGTTTTTTTCTTCTCTTTCTATTTTTCTGGCTATTTCATCATCAGACCGTCTCTAAAAGTAATCCATGTGCGCTCATAAAACATACCAGAACTGAGATGAAAATAAGCTCAAAACCTCACACAATCACACATGCATTTAGTAAGGAATGCGTACAAATCATGAATATTAATTCATGTTAGTTGCTACCACACAAACAAGGACAATTGATCCAAATATAAATGCGCGTATTTTATGGGACACGGTCGGGTGGAATTAAATGCTAAAACCGTTATATGGAAAAGTGAAAGGCGAGGGAAGCTCAGGAGAAACTAATGTTAAGTGGTCACTCGCCACCAGCCGCAGGCTTTTCTTATAAGAAAGAATAATGACAACTTTTACCTCGGCTGGTTACTTCTCCATGTAGATAATAGGAATTTGTTTTTCAATGTAGAATACATTATCTCGGAAGGCTCTGTGTGTCAGTGCATTCTTCCATGTATACATATCGATTCCATGTCATCTTGTTGAATTGGAATGAAGTGATTTTGGAATAAGATTTCGATGTGAATGAGAATCGATTGAAGACAAAATATGTTTCCAATGCTCCACGTACTCGTTCCTTGTAAATTTTTGAATCGAAAAATTCATGGATTTTTGTTCAATATTCCGATTCGATTTTCATTTTCATGTCTTTCTTTCTGTTTGAACTGGGATGATAAGCATCTGTGACCAGCCCGCGCACTCGAATACTTCAATTTGAATATACATACTTGAAAATAAGTGACTTACCTGCGAAGTGATACAAACTCTGTAGACGGTCCCTGTAACGTAATATGCAATTTAAATGGGCAGGACAAGAGAGACAGAAACTGGGAGAAGTAGAAGGCTATCAGACAGATAAATACTTCCGAAAAAGATGCTCCAAAATGTAAAAGGAAACAATGGTAACAGTATAAGACGTGGCCGAGCAGTACACAAAGATATTATATAGCATAAAAGAATAAAATAAAAGAATCGGAAAAGACGGTGCTTCTATAACTGTGTCTGGATATTAGTCTAGTAGAATTACATGGGCTCATAGGAAGGAAGCAGTCTTGGCGGAGTTAAAAGTTACCATTGCGACTTGCGTTTACAAAAACCACAGGTACGGATACAATTCCGCCTTTTAAACCTTGATGGTACGTTGGGAGTGTGCTTTGGATAGTAGGAAGTAAGAAAGTAGGTACGTAAGTAGAGAGCCACGGTAGGGCAATGAAACGTGCATGTAGGTGTATAATTATACGAACCCACATTTGTAGTCTGGTTTCTTTGATGGTATATAGATACCTTAAGGTATATTGAGTGGCATGGCTTGACGTTTCGTCTTTGTGATTAGTTCTATGGTGTTGCAGGGCTTTCGCTATATGTATGTACGCATATAGTGTACATAGCGTATACGAGTGATGTGAATGGTGAATGGACGAGCTTCTTGGTCTAGAGTTTCAGTTGAAGGTAGGGGCCTTGCAAATATTACGGTGTACGCTTTTGATGATTTTCAAAGTGTTATATAACATAATATACAAGATATACAAAGTGGCAATAGCTGTGTTGCATGCCTTTTTGTTGTTTTATAAATGGAAAGCCCCTTGAGCTGGGCTGAAGTGCATGCATGCATTCATTGAAGAGATAGACAGACATGAGTTGAGTTGAACGGATCTGTGGGTTGTGAGACAGAGTGACGTAAAGAAGGCAAGAGGTTGACATGTATGGATTTACAATAGAACCTACTCAATAAAATAAAAGAGTCCAAGTCCACACACTTCTTTCTTTCCTGTCTATCTCATCGGCCATTTCATCCCGTCAACAAGCAAACTTTCAATTTCAATATATTATCTATTCTCTATCTCTTTCTCCTTCTTCTTTTCTCAATTTCTCTCTGTCTCTCTGTTTCAGCTCTTTCCCTGCTTGTCTCTCGTGCTGTAGCACTGCATGTGTGAGCTACAATTGTGTTTTGTAGTTTGTTCAGCGTTTATAAGGATACTGAATAAATGCTTTTACAAAACCAAATATAAAGAGGAAAAAATTGAGGTTTTCTTCTCCAAGCTCTTGACTCTGTCCTTTCCATCTACTTGTATCTATAAGCATAACATAAATACACGAGGAAAAACAATGGACGGGCAGGAGTAAGCAGCCATAGGCCAGCGAGCTGAAGGAAGAGAAAGGAAAAGCAGTGAGTGCCTCAGTAGCAAACGAAAGCTCAAGCCAACGTCATGCCCAAGCTGAAGCCAAGGGAAAGTTAAGGGAGAGTCAAGTCAAACCTTGCTATAGAGAAAGTGGCGGTGAAGGAGAAACCAATGAATTTTATACGTGTTTTTTATTAATGCACTTATAGTTTCTAGTTCTACAAATATTGCATGTATGCATTTGTTTTTATAAGTTTATCTCTTAGTCAAACTTTAGGTTTAGCTTCTGTGGATGTGGATAAACAGAGGCACACAAACCAAACGTCAGTAGTTACATTTGCTATTACCATAAAAATTTAGATGTTTGAATAAAACTCGTACACGTATATGTAACTTAGGTATTTTTTCATAAAAAAGTTCTGCATGTTATCCCGTCATGCCGCCATGTTTCTAGGTTAAAAGAGATTAGGACAGGACATAGTAGTGACATAGTAGTGAAAGGGGAAAACAACATCATTTATTCTGATTGGTATACAGTTCCCATGAAATTTGATGCTTATTAGCTACACACAAGGAACATCAGTTTACTAATACTAATATGATCTCACTCGATATTTTAATCTTTCAATAAACTCGCAATTCGTGTCTCTGAGCGTGTACCTCACATTCATTTTTTTTACTGTCAGTACTACACTTTAAACTCGTTGTGCCCATTTTGTATATGTCATTAGATTATTGCTACTTAAGCTTCTTATTACCTATATTTACCATACAAAAGTTTATGCTACTTAAAACATTTGGTTTAAAAATTATTGAAATTGAGCAAAATTTGCCATCCTACAACAACATTGATTATATTTTGGTACACCGTGACATTGACATTGAGAATAGCCGGGGGGTAGGGTGGTCAAAATAACGTACGGACAAAAGGAGAATATGGGGGTATAATAACTTGATATTAAAGTTTTAGAAGAGAATCCGACTGGATGTGTGTATAATTTTATGTCTGGCTCACCTGCCACCTTACTCTTGCACCGTACATACTCTATGCTGTGCGCCACAGTGTATTTGTCTAGATAATAATAGTAATGGGAATGGACGTAAGAGTACCATAATATGATATAAAAAATAATAATGAAACGAATGACTTTCTCTTCCCTTTTCCTTTCTCCACGCTACACACTTGATTGCGTCTAAGAAAAAGATTGAACGAGAGAGAAAATGTGGAAAGAAGAGAAGAAGGGAAGGTTGAATGAAGGGATTAGTTATATTTTTATACAGGAGAACATGTGAATTATTAAAATGTATACGTATCTATGAATATATGTTTCTCTCTCCGCTTTTTCCTACATCCGTACACTTGCCGCTTGCCTTAGTCTGCTCAGTAGAAGTCTGTGCAGAACGTAATCTCAGCTTTTCAATTCTCTTCAGAACTTCCACGACTTTTGCTCTGCTTTTTCTTACTTTCCATTCCTGGTCCATTTAGCTAGTGCAAATGGAATTCGATGTGAAGGGAAAGAACGGGTTCAGTTCTACCGTGTGTCTCTGGCACTGACTGCTGCTGACTGCTTTAAACAGGGATCTAAGCATCCTCCAAATATTATTTTCACTTTTGCTTTCTCGTTTTTCCTTTCGTTTACCTTTGAATTCAATTTTCAGCGATTTTCCATTGTTCAGAGCATTGGGATACTTGCTGCATACATTTTGATTTCGATTCTGAATGTGAACTTGATTTTGTGCCGTTTTTCTCTTCTTCGTCTATTTTTCCAGCATTTTTCCTTCCCTATCTTAACCAGTTCATTTGTACGTGAGAGTACTAGATATTGGAAATCATAAAAATGTGAAATATGAATCCAAGCAATGCACTTTAGCTCAGATGCCTACATATTTGACAATGCTAGGGAGTTAATAATATGAGAAGGTAATAAGAATGACGGAGAATGACTGAATAACTCTTGGGATAAAATCCACTAATAATGTTTGTACACGATGGTGCGCTATGCTTGGATATTGCATTGTGAGTTTAGAGAAAGCTAACAGCCCAAGGGCGGTAGAAGAATACGTGCATTCATACAGCTATATTCTAATAGAATGTTACTACTTATACCTATTGTGCAGATGGCCTTTGTTGAGACGTCTATGTAGTAATATATGCACAACTGTACTTTTGCTGCATTGTAGTTTCATCGTTATCCATAATTTTGTGTGGAAGGAGAAGGAAGGAAAGTCAGAATGACTTGCTCGCTGGCTGGTTGGGAGGGATGGAAGGGAATTAAGGGTTGGAGAAGAGTGAAAAGAATAGACGATGAGAAAAAGTAAGCTGGGAGAGAAATGGTTCAGTGCCTATGCTAATTCCGATTTTCGATTCCTTCGAATATTATACACAATAAAGTACTTGCTCTGTATATAATCCTTTATCCATGCATAAGTAGGCGGGCTTGGGTTCGGACCGGACTTTGAATTGTATTTTAGAATTAATCTTGTTGTATAATTTATTATTAATTTTTCCCTTTAACGAACCATTCTATATGTACGTATGTAGTATGATACGTATGTATTTATTACGTAGGTATTTATAGTTGTAACATTAGCTTTACAAGGGGACTGAACACTGAAAATTGTATGAACGTATTATAAAATGGAAATGGAAAATAGGAGTGTGTGTTAATAATAACAGTTTTGCACATGCATCTAATTTATGTAGCTTCACATGTTGGCATGTAAAGTAGTCATATGTATTTATATATGCATTGGCGTATTGATGTTGTTTTTATCTATTCAGCTTATTTTCTCAGTTTTTTCATATTTCCCACCCAAATCCATTTTTTGTTACGGAATTATAGAAAACAGCTCATTATTATTAGATTTCTCTTTCCCACTGATTTGTATTTTTCGTGGAATTTTTACTTGTTGATGGAATTAAAAGGTTACAATTATAAATCCAATTTGTTTTAGATTATAATCAGAGGAAATTGGATTGTTTGATGGGGAAAAAACCCGGAGGTTTCAATGTGTCTCCAATTGAATTTGACTTTACGTGCATAAGTAAATTTTTCTTTGGAGCTTCCCTCACGTTGTGTATTTTTATATAAAACATGATTGACAGAGTATTTGGAGTGATAGTAGTTGTAAGGTACATTTGGTTCAAGATATTCATACATTGCAAACACACATGTCTGCGGTCTCTACCCTGATGGTCTTTCATCTCTTCATGTGCATATACCTAGATATGTACAGATACTCTGCATGTAATTGACTTTTCAAGGATGATACGAGTCCTGTGTGTGTCCCTAAGTCAAAAGCATTCCTGGAGACGCAAAATCAAAACCGACAGGCATCCAAAAAATAAAACATTTTGTATCTCTTCAAGAATGTCGACGTTGCTCCTTTTCAATTAAGTATATTTGTAAAAATGTGTTGCTAATCTCCAGCATATCTTAACGAAATCTTGTGCTCAGTTTCAAAAATGTAAAATAAGCTTTGCGACCTTTTGAGCTAGACAAAAGGATCATTTTTGGCTTTTTAATTTATCTAAATAGAAAGTGTATGTATCTGTATTAAAAGGTTTACATATGATTTTCAAAAAACCGGAAAACACTAAGCAGTAATTCAACGTTTTACTTTCAAACATAACTGGACATGCATACGTCGTTTTGCTTCTTAAGCTAGAATAGGATGAATGCATTTATACCAAAGTACATATATTATATTAAATCTTCTATTCTGACTTGGTGACTGAGTGGCTGACGACGAGTATTTCTCATATTCAATTTTCTATTTCTATTCAATTTAATGATAAACAAGAGAGGGGAAGGAAATGTTGCAATGACGAGTGTGCGTTAATATGTAGTACGCTAAAGTACACACAAGTGAAAGTATGGGAATATTATACATAAATAGAAATTGAGTTAATGCGAATCAAAGACAGGAGAGTTGTAATACATCACCACGTCTATGATAGATGCGGCAAGTCGTTAAATTATTCACACGTTTTTATATCCTTTTCTTGCCCGTCCTTCACTTGCATTGGGTGCGGAAACTAATAATACTATGCCCATATATATGAGATATATCTATGTCCATTTTTTCAGTGTAGATGGCAAACAAGACTATGGAATATGTAAAAACCAATTTTCAGAGAAAAAGAAGTAAAAGCAAAAGCTGGGCTTGACTTCCTCATTCATTCTGCAAGAAGAAACAACCACAAAAATCGCCATAGCGTGCAGAGAGCGTTGCCTTCCTTAAATTGCCGTCCCCTTTTAGTTATTTGCAAATAAGCAAAAAGTTTGTGGTCGTGTATCGAGCCTTGTCATATTTCATGCAAAATGTCTACGGAATTTATCAAAGGTCTGTTTCAATTAAAGTGGCAAACACTGATAGTATGTGTGTACGGCTATGGTCGTTCTAAGTACTTTACGAATAGATGGTCTTTGAATATCATAAAAAGCTTCTACCCATACAGAATGCATTTGGTTGAATTTAGAATGTGTAATATTAATCAATGTGTCAATCATCTTTGTGGTGTGCTTGATACATGTGGGTATCCATTTTTGAACTTACAACCCAAAAAACGTAGAATTCGTTTCGTCTACTGAGGGGGGAGTAAACCGAAATCAAAATTGTAATATTGTGATAATGCCTGTCTACAGGGAAATGAGACGAGAGATAGGAGCGAATGATGAACTATAGGATATTGTGAAAACTTTAATAAAACTTTGAAATGTTTGTCTTGTTAATGGTATGTTAAAAAGAGAATACTTTGGGGAATACTGGGAAGATGAGATGTGTATCTATTTCTCCATAGACGCTAAACTCAAGTCAATAGCATATATGTAGATTCATCTTTTGTTTGAGACGGTTCATGGGTTTGAATGTACGGAGTAGTGTAGGTGGTGGCGGGGCATGAAGTGGAATGAGTGGGATTATTGTATGGGGAAGGGACGGAAGGGGAAGATTCATTAGAGAAGATGAATGAGGAGGGACAGTGAATGAATGAATTATTACATGTGATATTTTCACTGTTGAAATGGATACTGAATTTGAATACACATGCAGATGTAATACAGTAATACGGATCATAAGACACTTCTCAACTGTCACTCGTGTGAAGCTCCAGATATGTATAGTTACAGTATGCAGTTCACAATCCAATGCACTTCTATCCCGTACGGTGGATGGGGGAGCAGTGCATCTGCTACTACTTACTTAACTGACGATAAGCTGAATTGAAGTGAACTGAAGGAACCCATCCTATCCCAGCTCAGCCGTTCTTATCTAATACTTCCTTCACGTTTTATTCATTCTTTTCTGATTTCCGCTCTCGTTAAACTATCAGCTCTCCACTGAACAAGAACTCACTCGGTAACTGTCATTCTTCTACCCTTTCAGTCAGAGGCGTGCCTACGTGTAGAGCGTACAGAGCTTCCCAATATTACGTAGGTACCCTTCAAAACTAGTGTACTTTCTCTTTTAAATTGTGCTTTTCAAAACGGGTATTTTTCAAAACTTGGGTTTTAAAAGGGCATTAATACAAATGTTTAAAAAATAAATTCCTCCGAATTGAAATTGCCTTTGCCGATTGCCTTGCCAATACGAAAAATTCTTAATGCTCCCCTGCGTTTGCTTTTATCCCAACTTCTGAGCCCAACTCTAAGAATCTCCGTTGGAAAATCCATATACCTCTCTCTTCTTTCAATACTCCAAGAATGAATACCTAAATCAAGCTGACTGCTCCTATACACTCATTTATCCTCCCCTGTCCTCTTTCTCAGAATATTGTCATTCTTATTCAATATTAGAAAGGCAAATCCGCTTTAAAATCACTGAAATGAAATTACTGTGTAGGTATGCTCAAGGGTACATATTATATACTATACGTACGGTAAAGCTGCATAGCGATCGGAGCAAATCTCTATGTGCTAACGATGAGAACTGGTGAGTTTTAATGCTTGAATCCCTTTCATAACTGTGATCCGTAACAATGTAATGTATCGCTTTTATCTCGTTTTGCTTCACGTTTGTTTCCTTTAGAGTGAGTGTGAGAAGCATTTGGGTTGGCATGTAGTAGTTGTGCACCCACATTAGTGTGGCTGAGTGGAGCATGGTGCTCGTCCTCCATATGATTTCGGTGGGGTACACGGTTCAATTCTGTTGAATGGAATTATCAAAACGCTGACTGTTGCGGTGGCTGTATCAGTTGTGTTGGGTTTAAGAGATTGGAAGGCGCTGGTGGTACAGCGATTTGAACTTAACAGCTCTCCCGCTTCCCGATTAATTTCGCCCTGACCAAACACGATGTCTGATTCCTTCTTTCCATGTATTGTGCAGCCATCGTCCGTGGAAGGATATAGAATTGCCGGACACTGATTTGCTGTGAGCTGTCATCTCACGGCCATCCAGTAAGATAGCATGATAAATCCTTGGTGATTTATCCCCAGAAGCAACGTAGACACTGGAGAAGTGCTTAAAAATCGTCGCAATGAGGACGGCAGTTAGTACCCACTATCATTTAATGTTGGCTTACTCGAAATAATGATGAGTGAGTTGACAATGCAACCCCACCTGCACTACAACTTCGCACAAAAGGTAACATACCTAGGTATACACATCACTATGAGTATACCTAGGTATGTTCAAAGGCCAATTGACTCCAAGTGCAATAAGCAATTAAGTAGTAGTCAGTTTGTACTAATTATATCAACTTTAATGTATATAAAATAATAATAAAATTGCGTGTGATATATTTTACGTAAAACGTTAGACATGTATCTAAGAATGGTTTCTTTTGAAAAGTGAGTTGGTGTAAAAACAATTTTGTTAGTAGCATGTTTCATAGAATGAATTGATTTTGAAAGATTACGTAGTAAATAGTAGGTTTGAAACGAGAATTTTAAACAACTTATTCGTTTTTAAAACAAGAATCTAAATTTACTTTGAGGAACTCGGGTTCTGTCGTACATAGCTGACCGTTGAAACGCCTTCCGCAGAAAGGTAGAACAATTTTTAAAATGTTTCTTACTTCAAGAATAGATTTTGATGCCTCCTTAATTAATGGGTGAAAGTTACTTACAAACTATATGTTATTTTCTCGATACTGCTTGCTCAATCATTGGAGAAAGAGATGGGAAGGGTATATGGGATAATATGATGTTGCTGGGAATTCCCTCATGAGAACGCTCCATGACCCTGGCTCAGTTGACTGGATGGGTGTTTGAATATGGGAAGATTGGTGTGTAGACGTATTTTTTCCCCTATCATTGAACACTAGATAGGTAGAGACAGACAGAGAAAGCGAGAGTAAAAGAAAGAACATAGGAAAAGCCAGGAAGAGAAATGGAGAAAGATAGGGACAATCAATGGAGGGATAGGAGGACGTGAAATGAGTGTCTTGTTGAAACTTGTTCAATGCTTGTCTCTTAGCTCTCCAGTGATTCTTCTACTCCCTTAACTTATTCTTCTCTTTCAACTCAAATCCTTTTCTTTTCCCTTCTTCCTCCATGTCTCAACATTTCAGCATTCCACATCATATTTTATAGCTTAGCACAAGCACAAACACAAACTCCTGTAGTTACGCTTCTACATGCCAGCTCGGGCCTTTCACTTATCATTTCATGGAAAACTCATTTGCGAAAAGCTTGTCCTAGATTGTACCTTGCATAATATAATAAAGTGTAGTTGTAGTAGATTTACAACCTGTCACCTTGTTTACACGTAAATTGCACGGTTTGACACAGCTTTGTGATACAGTAAATGTCTTAAATATCATAGTTTTTGACAGTGTTTACGTATTTGACAAGTTTTGAGAACCCTACAAATCCTATGGAGTAATATTTGCACAGCCCCATACATTTTAAATATCTATATCAATGTTTGTACCCAGTTACTTCGTGGGTAATATGTACGCAGTAGTCAGTACGGTGTGGGTACTCAAAGGTATACAGCGTATAGATCATTCTGACAAACACTACACATTGAGATTTATAGGATTCAATCTGGAGTTTTTTCCTCCTTCGACAGAGCACACAATCAACTGAACAAAAGTGTGGCGTAAATACGTCAAAAAAACTCTGGCTCATGTATTATTGGGAGTTTTTGATCTTTCTTTAATACACGGGATGAACTGAAAGGATGTATGGATATTTAGCTATACTACACATTCTCACTTATACTTTCCTAGTATATTTATTATTATATGCTATGGGAAAACGTAGCAAACTAATCGCAAAATGAATATCTTCCTTTGAGTTCCCATCTGATGGTCTATTCGATAGCTAGCGGAACAAAAAGTAAGTTTTTTTTACAATCATTTATTGAATCCACATCTTAATTCGAATGTCGGCTGGGCTCATAAAACGGTTCCTTCCGTTTGACCAACCACATGCTGTAGCCATAACTATAACCGAAAAATCATACGTACGTTGAAAAATAAAATAAAATTCAATAAAAGCGAATGGCGATTTACGCAGCAGTTTATAATTATATCCGTAATTTGAAGGTTCGATACTAACAATAAGGATTCCTATAAACATACAATTACGCTGTACAATTCCCTTCTCCCGATTTCTTAAGGATACAACTTTGAAATAAAACATCTGGCGCAAGGTTTTCTCGGGGAAATTGTCGATTTTGGCACAAAAAATTGTCCTTAAAAGGAAAGTAGTTTTTGTATTTAAAAAGGAATTTTGGTGAAGTTGATTTTGTAATATGAATGTGTGTCGTAGCCTTCAAGGGTTTTAGTCCCTGGCGCCTATGGTCTGGCCCACAAGCATGGGTCCTTATGAACAGTTCACGAGATCACCCACTTTTAATCCTCAAGGGCAAGAAACCAAAGGACTCTTGTTGCACTACAAAAAGTAATAGCAGGGCAGGGGCGGACTGGCCAGTCTGCCAGTCTGGCATTGCCAGAGAGGCCTCGCTTCACTTATACATTGCGTAAATAGGGGCATTTTTGCCCCTGAGGCCTAATGGCTTGCAAGCTCTTTATTTCCAGAGACCTTTTTGGTCACCCAGTCCGCCCCTGTAGCAGGGTATGTGTGTCAGTATGGACTGAAAGTGGATGATCTCGTAGACTGGTCCATAAGCAACCACACATGTGGACCAGTCCACAGGCGCGAGGTATAAGAACCCTTGAAGGCTAAGATGTATACACACAAAAT